>JAUBOD010000123.1:133267-156649 GCA_032353885.1 Nothura maculosa
AAATGAATAAATGATACTGAGATCTGAATTTGAAGGAGAAGAATTACATTCTTACCATATACAGCTGTTAAGCCCCTTTCTCAGAGGGGAAAAAATAAAAAAAAAGTAGAGCAGCTCTAGTACACAGATCCCTCTGCATTCGAGGCTGTTGGTGACTCTTCATTTACATATTATGTATTAAACAGCCTCATATACTCAATCTTTTGATAGTGATATGTGTTAAAAATTTCTAATTTGGCAAGGATTAAATGTTGTGAGCTGTTTTATTGTGAACTGAATCTCTCAGACACCAATTAACATTTCATTGCTAAGACTAGTCAATTTGTTATTTGTAGTTGTGGCCAAATTTGTGCATTTGAACTTTAAAGGGTTTGTTTGTATGGTCTACAGCATAGCAGAGAATGGCAAAAACAGCTGAATCCTCTGTAAATAATATAAGATAGAAAGGGCTAGCTCGTTGCTAAACTAATATGATTCCCTTTCTGCATTGTTGCAAACTTTACTCATTTATGTTGTTTTTAAATATCCTCAAAGTATGGTCCCGATGAAAGCCATTTAGATGTTCTGGAAAAACCTGGAGACACTAATGTCCTGTGCCAAAAAATATGTGCTAATTGCCACTGGAGATGCTACTGAGTCCTAACTTGTACCCAGCGATACAGAGTTACCCAGGGTACAGACCACCCTTAAGATCTGGGTCATGTTTGTCAGTACTTTATATCTTAAGAAATCTCAAATGGCATATAATGGCAGAGGTGCTCAACTGAGTTGAGATCTGGCAGGTAGGGTTCTGACAGAGGTGCGAGATGCTTAAATATAGATGTACAACTATAGGACAGAGATGTGGGATGGGATTTTGTTGCCTCAGATAAGGACTCAAGGTCGGTGTGAACATTCTAGGGTATCTGACACATCAGTTTGGACTGAAATACGAGGCCCAGGACTTACAAGAGATTCATGTGTTTCTGGAGGAGAAGATGGAAGTAGGATGTGGTACCCTAAAATGACACTAGGTATCTCTGTTCAGGCATCTAAATAAAGACCAGCCTATTTAATAGCAAGTTTATTCAAGAAAGAGGGAAGTAGCTAAAGTGCCAGATACATTATAGATTAAAATGATGGAAAAGATATCTATAGTTCTATTGCTATTTCTATCCTGTTTGTGATTTTATTCATCTCTGCTTTTTAATTGTTTATCTTACCATCTTTTTTCCCACTAAAATATGGATGAGATTACACTTTCTATTTAAACATGTATTCTCTTTAAGCATAAAGTTTCTATATTTGTGCCACATCAAATGCTGGTATATGACACTGGAAAAAATGGTTGAACTAGTTATTTATCTTTAGATTAGCATAGCAGACAAGACACAGAAATATTCTATTCATTTTTTTTCATCAGTGAAAACTATTTGTGATCTTTGAAATGAGGGGGGAAAACCCAAAAAGCCTATGTTGAATAGCAAATGATGCTCTTGGAAAGGTCTTCATGCAAGAAAGGAATGATCAGCTTTTAAAGGCACCATTTCAGAACATCTGAGCACAGCAGTATTGCAGGAGAGTCTGTTCTTTGTTCTTGATGATGATCCTCTTAGTCTGCAACAAACCAACATGTTCTAAAGTATCATATCAAGGATGGCCTGTGCATCTCTCTTCATCCCTATAATTCTGTGCATCTCCATAGAAAAACCTTTTTCTACGCCAGTCAAGATAGCCCTACCAGCTTTGAACATCACAAGTACTTTTTATCTGTGAAAAGTATATTTATAGCACTTTTGGCCCTTTTTGTTATGGATAGCTCTTCCGTGTTGTGGATGCTTTAAAAAACATTAAACTATATATAAAGTATTATCCAAAATGATAAGTAAAAAATCAAAAATGCTATAAAAACAAAAAAGCCTTTAAAAATATCTCTCAGTATTTTGCGGGGAGGGATTTCATGGGATTCCTGGATTATCCCTTGATGATAGCTTACTTATAGCCAGTGTTTCCAGTTTGAGTGCATCCTGTGATATTTGACAAGTGTGATATTTTGAGTCTAAGACGTATTTAGTTTCTATGAAACCATTCTCACAGGTTTCAGGGATTAAGCTAGGTTTCTAAATAGATCCTTTTGAGAAAGTGAATATTTTCTCAAAAGGAAGTTTTCGCTTTGTTTATACAAAAATCATCTAGAAATGTAGCAGCAACAGCCAAAAATTATCCCACATAACTGAGATATTTAAAACTGTGAATATAAAGTCCCACATCAGTGACTGTCACTTGCATCGTGTTCCCACAAAGATCACAATGCTAAATGTATTCTACATGTATTCTAAATGTATAGTTGACAGGAATAGACAATGGGAAGAGGAACAGAAGATCGATTTTCTACTTGTTAGAGTAGTCCATCTCTCTTTAGAAACATTTTGACACAGCAGGTGTCAAACACTGTGACCAAGAGCTGTAAATACCTTTTAGCATGACCATGACATACATTAATAAAAAAGCAGTGTGTTTTGCCTTCAGGATGATGGACTTTCATTCTGCCAGCCTCCCAGTTCTCTTGGTTCATTGTCTGTTTTCTTTTTAACTAGGACACTCATTGTATGGATGGCTATAAAAAGGAAGGTATGTTTCATCTTTTATAAGGAAGTCCAAGAGGTAGTCAAAGACAAGAATAAGTAAAAAAAGTTTTGTCTTGTGATGAATAAGAATTAGATCCCAATATCATACTGCCAAGCTGCACCACAGCTATCCCTTTATTTTGGCTCGTTCTATGTACAGGGGCTTCAAATCCCATTCATCCTTAACTTCAAGGGTAAGTGCTTTCTTTATCAGCAGAAAGAACAAACATAAACCAAGTGTCATGTGCATTTTGAAATTCATAACAAATCTCATAATGAATTTTAACCCTCAAAAGGGAGCTATTTGAATCCATGCTCAGAAAAACAAGAGACAACTTATGGGTGACATCTACATGTCAAAGTATTGTTTTGTTGTTTTTCTCCTGTCTATCCTTCACTTGCATTGTCCTTTTTTTTCATATAAACAAACTCTATGACATAGAATTTGCAAGGACAGTTGCTGAATGCATTAGGAGGGTTAATTCCCTGGAGTAGTCAGTATTCTTTAGTGATGAAAGATTTTGAAAAGGCTATTATTTGCCTCAGTGCATGGGTAGCATAAAAACATTCAAAGGTTCAACTTTTTAGCATTGTAAATCTATTTTTGTGCTTAAATTGAACTGGAACAAGACAGTATCATGTGTTTTACACTTTCAGAAATATGTGGTGCAAGGTTAAGTTATGTTGATGCACTGAAACTTGAAATTTCACAGAGACATGAGTCATTGAAAAAACACAGATTTTTTCCTGGGTGTGTTTTTTCTTGCAGAAAGTCATCTGTGCTGTAGTGAATTATAGAAGAACATTATCTGAAAGGAAAGTAGAACACTAATTATTGTGGAGGAGTGGGGGCTGCACAAAATACACTGTACTAACAGAACTGCTACTCAATACTGGGAGCCATTTCCAATCCAGCAGAGGATTGAGATGCTATGTTAGGAAAAACTGCAAGGATTTGCTCATCATCTAGTACGTCACTAATGGTTGGCTAATGATTAATAAAAGTATTTGTAGGAGAATACACTGAAGTGGTTCTGAGAACATTTACATTAATGATCCACAAACTACTTGTATTTCTTGTACAAGGTGGCATTTTTCTCTTAAGGAAATATGTCTTTTGAGGGAATTAAAAAAATATAAATGCACCCATACCCACACTTTAGAATCAAGCTTGCTGCTAGCAGAAGCATTCTGACACGCTGAGCCACGAAATTTACAGAGGCTATAGCTCTACAAAACCCCAGATGAGAAATTTATCTTTTGTTAACCATACTGGCTATGCATATTTATGGCTTTACATCTCTCTATATGCATACCCCCTTTGTCTGGGCCAGCTTTTCCTCATGTTATTGTCTTTCTTAAGCTAATCAAAATGTAAAGACAAACAAGAACAATGCAGGATGGACACATCTGAGGTGTAGAAAATGAAGATACAAACCTGCATCATAAATCAGAAAATTAATAAATAATTAAGGCAAACTTGTAATAAATTAGGGATCTATAATTGATTCTTTCCACCACAGATGAGTATCTTAACTACTATATCAACAACTATTCTGGGTCATCTTGTGTGAACCCCACTGGTGGACACCAATCGCGACAGTGAGTTCCTAGACGTGGATACATGCCATAGTTGCATCCTGACTTCATATCTGAGTGTCACAAAGGTACATCAGTTCTCTCCATCTCTTCTGCTTCCTTCTCTTACTCCCTCTCTACCTGGGCCCTCTTCCCATCTATGTGTAAAGGAAACCCAGGGAGACCAGTCTGTTCTTGAAGTTGTGCCCAGTTTGGATGACTGATGAACCAACAACTGAAATAAATTGACTATTTAGTTGTAGATACAGCCTTTCTCTCTCTTTTCTTCAAAGAATTCTAGTGGAAGGTCTGGTTTATACATGTCTCAAAAGACAAAAAAAAAACACTGGAATTTAACTGTTTTGTGAACTGAAATTTCAGGTTTGTGTCTCAATTATAGTCCATCTCTGATAGCTTCCTTTTTACACAGGAAGGAAAGATGCTCTAATCACTGCTTGAAAGAAAGTCCAAAATTATCTGATTGCAGACCTAGTCTCATGCACAGCAACTGCTTTTAGATATAGTCATACATTCCTTCTGTATTGCCTCTCTTACTCATTATTAAATAAAAATATCCTTGCCAAGTTTACCAAGCAGTTCAATACATTGCTTGAATGCTTTTTATTTTTATTATTAATTAGCTCCTCAGCAGTTTCCAGATGTAAAATTCATCAGTTTTGATATTTTTTTTCTTGGTTGTTAAAAAATATAATCTAGTGAAGAATGAGGAACCACTAAGGAGAAATGATCCCCAAAGAAATATACATCACACAATGATTCTTAGTTTAAAATTACAGTTGAGACTTATATATTCACTATTTTTAATATGACATCCTGATTTTGTGTTGTTTATCTTCTTAATGCCAATGCTATGTAGAACTGGATCAAATGTTCTATTGAAATCTAGCAACATTTGCCTAACCTTGTACTTGATTGTGTTGTTTTTGTACTTTTTTTATATCCAATCTGTTTACATCTGAAATTTAACATTACCTTTATTTTTCTTTCAAGCTAGACTTGTCCAGAATAGTTTTGTCTTGGCTGTAGTTCTTAGGTCATTTGATAAAATGGTTTAAAATATTTATGTTATTGTTTCCATTTTTTCCTTTTAAAAACTGCCTCTACTGATCCGGCACAAACTTATATTGATTTGTTTGCAACTGGCCCTTTTAAAGCAGCAGATTTTAAAAATTATTGGTTGCAATACATTCCATTTGCATGGAACAGCTGTAATCGAGTTATCACTTTCACTTAAAGAGCCGCTAACTTTTAGTCCTGGGATGAATTTCGATTTAGCTGTCAAGATGACATTAAGTATACAATTCTCTAAAGAGAGAAGCAAAACTTCTTGATTTAAGGAATCAATCTTTTTTTTTCTTTCTCAGAATTTCAAAGGTATTTTATTATTTGCAATGTCAAATCTGTGGAGTTATGTCTTTCAATTTGATATTTACCAGTGAGAAGTGATTTAAAAACAAAACAAAACATACAGTAGAAAAAACAATTTTTCCTCTTTCCTCTCCATAGACATTGTAAGTAGCGGTTTAAAGCACTGGTCATCTTGCTCTTTAGGATAGTTTCATGGTCTGTAGCTACTTGCAACTAATTGCCCTCATCACACTTTATGTTTGAAGATTGATCTGTAAACACTGAAAGCATTTACTACACAACTGTCAGTGAGCTGAAATCATTTATTGCCACATATTGCCTCTTGTTTTCTCTTGCAACTGTTTCTCCTAAATTGCTTACAATGAGTTTAGCATTCCTATTGCACATATCTTCCTACAAGTTCCAGTAATATCAAATAGGTCAAATTCACACTCCTACTAGGAGTAATTCTTCTTGTTTACCACATGAGCTCCTGCCATTTATGAATAGGCAATTAAAGAATTTCTTTTCTTTGTGTCATTCAATGTCTTGATTAATTTTCTTCTTGACAGCTTGACTGTGTTAAATGAATGTTTATTTTCTGCCCCTTTTTAATCTCTCCCTTTGTTATAAGTTTAATGCCATTGATAACTAGTATAGTCAGTTTGTCCCTTGTAAATCTGATTTCTCCTTTAATGAGACTGAAGCAGTGCAAATCACATAACTCCTCTGTCAGAAAATTTCCCTACAGTCCACCAAACTAAAAACTTCTCTCCTTTGTATCCCTTTGTAATTAGCAGTTTATTGTTAAAATCTCTTGATTTGCGTGCTAATTTCTGGGATAGGAGCAATCTCCAAAAAGATCATTTGGGATTTCTCATATTTCATTAGCTTTCTGAACTCTCTGAAAACATCCATGACCTACGAAGAGACACATGAAAGTCTATCCATACCAATACATGACTGTACTAAGTGAAGACTCTCCTACTACTTATTCTTTTATTTTTAAAAACTTTTTTTCCCTTCACTGTAGAGGACTGGAGGCTCTATAAGGAGGAACATACTAAAAGGCTTACCCGATAGGAATACTTACATTTTAATTAGCATATCTAATGTTTTCTATCAAATAAAGCTATTGAAAATTTCCTTGAGAAGTTCCCCATGTTTGAAACAAACTTTTCATATTTTGCAGGGTAAAATATCTTAGAGGAACAGAAATATCTCATCTCCATTGCATAAAAGTCCCTCCAGCTTTTGTTCCCCTCAGGTCCCTTTGGTCTAAGCATATGAACTGAGAGGAGCACATTTGTTGTTACAGAAAGGTAAAGCACACTGTTCCTGTAACCACCAAGCTCTTGGGCTTTGGAATACAAACGGAGTGAGAAAGAGCTGGACTGATTTCTTCCCCATGACTTCACCTTTCATTCAGTATGTGAACCACCATCAGCCCTTTGGGATAATTCTGGTCTGTAGCTGACATCTAGTTTAAGTTAACAAGATGTCTGTGCTGCTCTGCTAAAAGATCTAGAGATAAAAAGTGCATTATAGAACTTGCACTTTACCTCTGTCTTTAAATAACACCAGAAGATCATATTCGTACACTGCTAACATTTTAATGCAGATTTTATAAAGCATTTTAATGCAATGTCAAATACTTGAGAGTTACAAAGTAGTTTTAGGCTGCTTATGGCTCAAAAGGTCTTGTTACTCATGACCTATTGTGCACCATGTGTGACTCTACAATTACTAGTAAAAGGATTTCATACTACATTCGTAAATGCTGCATCCCGATTACAATACACAAAGGAAATTCTTTAAAGCTTCATGACAGCCATAGGCAAAATCCCCAAACTCTTAAATAACACAGCATAAGCAACATGATAGTTTTGGATGATGTTGATATGTGTTTAACTCTCTAAAAAACTAGGGTGCCCTCGGTAGTAAAATTACTTGCCATTAATGCAATGCATGCTGTTGTTGCTACTTGTTGCCTTTGTTGAACTGGTAGAAAGTTTAGGAAACTACTATAACGGTGGAGGTAGAGAAGCCAGAAAATTTGAACTCTGAACCAACCAACTCTCCACTACGTCAGGCTAGTGCCTCAGTACTAGATTTCAGCACTGTGTCCTGCCAAGAACGGATACAGCTTAAAAGCCTTATCCATCCCATAAACGTTCTTCTGAACAAATCAGTTCAGTACTGCCACTCTTGGGGCTGCCAAGTTTGGCAGTGATACTACAGTTCGTTGAACATTTATTCTGTTTTGTGTCTTTTCCTTTTAGGAGTTTTTGGCACATCAATCACTCTAGACTGAACAGGAAGACAGGTACTCAAGAGAGGAAAGATAAGTTGGAGTGAAATCTTGTGCCTTTTTCTTAGCTGAGAATAAGGGCAAGTGACAATTTACTTTTATAAAATAATCTACTTATCATGCTAATTTGCACTTAGCACTGAAAGCCTTTGAGAATTTTGATCCCAGTTTCACAATGTCTATTTCCTTAAACCTAAATCAAGGACGCCTTCTGCTTCAACAATATATCAGTAGCTCTTGTGTGGTTGTAAAGTGTTTTGCAGTCCTCATGTAACAGGTGTTCTATCATGATGCAAATTTTTTAGTTACGAATTGTATGATTTTGCTTCTACATCAGGTAGGAGGCTTAGAAATTATTGATAAAAAAAGACTCTAGTGAGGTTTCAAATTACACTTTTTTATTTTTCAAAATAGGATTGTGGTAAAAACCTCATCAAACTCCTTCCATTTTCTTTTGTGCTACTGCTGATTAGTTAAGAAGCAAAGGAGAACACTGCACTGTAAAACATCCATTTAACTGCCAGTGTCAGAATCTCCTGACATGATGTGCTAATGCAAAGCGCATTAAGTGTGAACAGCAGGTGCTCCAGACCTAGCAGTTCCTAGACAGGCATTAAGAGGCCTAGAGTGAGTCAGTGTCACTCTATTGTTTAACCTAATATCAGCACCTTAGGGCACCCCAATCGAATGCAAGAGAAATGAAAAGTTTACAGGCTATTAATCCCAGTAACTCTACATTAGAAGAGCACAAAGTTATTTGTCACAGGTCTTTTTTATTACGATATTGTGATAACATGTGAAGTACTCAGTGTTCTTGCAATTCTTTCTTCCCTCTGCTTAAGCGTGGAGGTCTTTTGTTGATATTCCTACAATGCTGAGCTGATACCTACCTGCTAGTGGCTGTTAGATGGTGTTGTCTGAACTTCCCATTTCCTTTCAGTGTGTTTTCTCATGTCTACACACATAAGAAGTAACAAAAATATCTTTAGAAAACAAGCTTTCAACTGAAATGTATCCTGAGTAAACAAGCAAGGGAACTCTCAGCCTCCCAGGTAGACACCATTAAAGCATGTGTAAGAGGCACTGGATCAGAGCTGAATCTAATGCAAGATGTTAGCTTCTGCTGCCGCACTTGTTATCAGGAGCTGCTTTATTTCTAATGCAATAGGTGTTTTGTTTTGTGTTTCTTACCTTGAAGCTGCTGAGACTCAGGAATAATCCTGTTGTTTTACAAATCTCTCATCCAGTGTTTGCACACAAGGATGTCTCTCATAGCTGCTTGTCTGGCAGCAGCTGCTTCAAAGGCTCTGGCAGCGGCTTGTGAGCAGCTCAAGTTTTACCTGCAGTGGTGATAGTTACATGAATTCAAACTCTTGACAGAACTTGAATTTCTACATTTCAAATTCACTTCACACAGTCAGCTCACAGAAGTTGTCCAACCATCAGATCAGCATACTGGCAGTCACTCCCATTTCTAGTCCTACTTCCCATAAAAACTCCATCCCTTTAAATAAACACCCCTGCTCTATATTTTTTAAAAGGTTCATCTAGTACTTAAACTAATAGAAAGTTTTAAGAGCTATTGGTGGAAAGTCTGTGGAAGTATTCATTTTTATTAGCTGACCAGCATAGTAGCAAAGATATATGGCTTACAATGTGATTTGTGCATGTGCATGTGTATCTGAGTGCCTGTATAAAGTAGGTGTGTACAATTTGTTTGCCTCCAAGGAGTTAGTCAATATTTTAAGCTTTGTCAGGATGCTCTGAAATCAATTGTAAACATCAGACTTTGTTTTTTTATATAAACACAATCCTATTTATTTACAAAGAGTCTGGAGAAAATCCTGTATATCTAAACATAGTAGGTATAAACAGTAAGAACGTAAGTATGCATAATTAGTAGTTGTTCCAAGTCAGGCCAAAGGTGCATCTGGCCGCAGTCTCCAACAGTGGCAAGAAGTGAATGCCTGCAAAACAGAGTAAGAGCAGAATAAGTGTATTTAATACTTCCCCAGGTACTCTCCTATCTATCAGCAATTTATGGCTGAGGAATTACTGACAGTTTTACTTGAGAGTTTTCTCATTTATGAAGTTGCCAACTGCTTCTTGAACTTCTCTACAGTAAGGGCTGTGGAGCAAAGGTCTTGGCAGGTTAAAAATACAGTGTGTGTAAAATCACTTTGTTATTTATTTATTTAGGAGCTGCCAACTGCTGACTTCAATTGATGGTCTATAGATTTTGTACTAGAAGAGCTAGATACACTTAGCCTTCATCTTCCTCAAGTGGTACATCTTGTACCACTTGTGATTTTACAGACTTATGTCAAATCTCACTTCAGCATTCTTTTTTACCAGTCTGCACATATCTTTCACTGTTCCTTTTATCTTTATATGAGCCTTTCCAGGACTGCTATATCTTTTTTCAAATTTTCTTGGACTCCTTCTTAAAAGTAGTCCTTCTCTCTTTCCTTGCGAAAGTCTTTCTTTTTCAAATAGAGCAGCATATAGTATTCAAGATCTGCGCCAGGGCTTACACATCAATACAGTGATGTTTTCTATTATTGCTTTCTTATATATATATGTATATATGTTTTTTTTTTTACTACAACTGCTGGGCAGCAAGATGAGTTTCTCATCGGTCTCTAACCTCAGGTGCTCATTCCTCATGAACGGTGGTCAGCTCAGAGACCACCATTTGATACATAAAGTCAAGACCTTTCCTCTTTCACTGATCCTCAGTTTACTCGTATTTCACTATTATTACCAAGGCTCTTAGTACTTCTGAATTAGTCTTGATAAATGAAGCAGGATCAAGAAATGCTCTCAAAAGTGCTCTACCACTGAGACTACAACCTACGCTAGAAAATAATTATCATCTGGCCCTAAAGGCAAGTGGCATGGCACTGCTTGGGACAATGGCAGTAAGCTCTGTTAGTACCAGAAAGAGGCTGCCCCTGTCTATACCTCTTTTGAGGATGTGAATGCTGTTTTATACTAGAAGGCACATCTAGTTTCTTGTTTCTCCCTAAACTGCACCTAGGCATTTATGGGAGAAATTTAAGGAACAAATTATCAAATAATAAAAATATGGGAATTTCTACTCCAGACCCTGAGCCTCTGCTCTGCCCTGTTTTAGGCTACTGCATCACTGCTAGCGTGTCCTCTGGCATGCTTCTGGCCCCTGCCAACTAGTACTCTCCAAATCAATACCCATTCATGGGCTGGATGTGATGATTCTCAATAGATACTATAGATAAGAATGGTTTAGTTTTGAGTCTCTTCTACATAGTTTCCAAGAGTAACCAAGTCAGACTTTTTGCTCTGAAAGATCCCTCTTAATCTTGAAGCCAGATGCGTGGTGAACGAAAAATATCACTTTTATGCTACCGCAAAGTCACTCTGAAAAGATGCAAAAATCACCCTCACATTTTCCTACAGACAGTTTCAAAAAACTCCCCACAAAACTAAACAGAACAAAATCAATGATTTTGTTTTCAAAACATCAAATATGACGCTTGGAAGAGTTGTCAAGTGCAGCATAATGTGCATACTCCTCGCCTGCATCACTTGGGTCAAATCCAGAAAACAGTGTCTGATTTTGATTTATCTGGTAGTATGAATGTATCCATAGGGCCCTTTTGCTGTTCTCCGTAGTCAATCCTGAATGACCATTATAGCAATCTTTGTTACTTTCCTGTTCCCTTATCCAGATTATTTAACACCTGTACAGATTTCTATGGAATGCATGGCTTTCTCCTGATGAGAAAGCTGACCATTTACTCTTACATGCTGTTTCCTACCCTTTAAGCAGTTATTTAGACATGAAAACATCTCTGCCTTGTTCTATAGCACGCTATTCTTTAATAGCCTTTAGTGAAGGACCCTATAAAATACTTTTTGGGGGAAACTGCAATAGACTCTGTGGTTCATATGCTGAAGACCCCTTACAAAATTCCACTAACTGCTATAATCATGATAGGAGCTTCTTAAAAGGTCTGCTGTTTTTCAGTATGTCAGTTATTCATGAGACATATTACACCACACTTCCTAAGAATAACTAGTTCATCCAGTTCATATACTAGATTTACTGTAGTTTCATAGTTTTCATTGTAACTGCTTAAGGAGTGTCACATTAGCCACCTTCCAAGTCTTCTGATAACAAGGCAGCTTGAGTGAGAAGTGATGCACTGCAGTGAGCCGTTCAGCTACTTCAACCTTGAATTCCTTTAGAGCTGATGATAAGTGACTGTTCGATTGATCTGTTTGTTTCATAACCTCTTTTTGCTGATACTTCAATCTAAGACAAATCTTCTGATAAACAAAGCTTATCAAATGGGAACTTCCTCAAATTCCTTCAAAGTACAATGCAGGTATTTAAAATTACTTAACCATTTTCTGTGTGGAGTTAAATTCTTTGTGTGCTCCTGGATTATCTTTTAACACTCCAGCTTCTGCCTTTCTTAGTAAATAAAGGAAGAGTGGGGAGTGAATGCTTGTCCCACAGACAAGCAGTACCAATTGCCTGCATCCACAATTCTTAATTCATCTTAGTGTCTTAAGGTCTTATGAAAGTGGTCTTATGCCACTTCCTAGTGGGGTGCCGAAAGCTTACTTCACTTCCATATTGTTGATAGCCCTGCACTCTCACTTCTATTATCTGAGCACTTTTAGTATCTAAAAGATCAATTTTTTTTTAATTCTTAGCCTAACTAAAGGATGGCTAGCACTCTCAACAGATTTAATGATGTCTCTGATTGTCTGCAGTTCAAAGACAGCCTCTTTAGCAACCATTAACACCTTCCAGTATAAAACATGATAGTGCAGTAATAACTACACAAAATGTCAAAATTGAAAAGTGCTACAGAAACAACTGTACTCATCTGTCGTTTTTAACTGCTTGCTTGCTTTCTACAAGCATAGCAGGCTTTCTTCTGTGTCACTGTTAGTGTAGTGGCTCAATTCATGTTCATGTTCACACATGTTGATATGTGTTTCACTTTCAGGTTTCAAATAGATTTTAAATATTTTATTCCAAAACTGGTCATAAAGCATTTTAGAGAAAGATTTTATTGTTCTTGCTCCACAAATTTCTTCCAATTTCATTTCATTGGCATGGGTCTCCATGATATTCAGGTCTAAGCAGTGTGGTCCTCTTGACCTTCTCATCATGACGTACATGGCAGTACAGAACTTATGATATTGGCACATAATCAGGAAGAAGTGAAATTCAGGAGGCTGCTAATTGGCAGCTGCCCGAGTTCTGTGCCAGACTCACCCAGCCCACCAACAGTTGCTATAATCATTTTTCTCCCCCCTTATATAACTGCTCAACATCTACATTTAAATACCTCCTCTTCTCTGTTGATAAAAAAGAGAGGGAATGCAACTAGGTCAATCAAAGTATTTAAGTATTTAAGTTAGACACATGCATGTCCATGTAAATATATTTGTTGCTAATAATCTTCTTGCACTGAAAGAGACAGTATGATAAATAAAGAAATAACAAAAGAAATGTTTATAGAGAAGCCACTCAAGGATTACGAGAAAGAATTGAATCATATCTAATTTCCTAAATGGTGAACTATTTTTGTATAATTATCTTGTTAAGGAATGAAGGGTGAGATAAAGTAATGTGCTCAAAGGGTTTTTTCATCAAACAGGTATGCATATAGGTATGCAAAAATTCTTTAAAACATCCAGTTAGCAATGGCATAAACATGAACTTTGTGAATAAACCAAAATAAAGGGTAATTGAAGATCAAGCAGTGAAACAAATGTTCACCTACCCCAACTGAAACTCTATTTAAGTGAAAATGGTTCCAGGAGACTTCCTCTATCACATTAGACCCATGAAATTAATTAGAATCCTTTACTCATGGATGGATGTATGAAGAAGAAATGTTTCCCTCAGGATTCTGTCATTAAGTCTACTTTCCCCCTTCTGTATATATTATCAACATCATATTTTCCAGCCTTCCCTAGTCACAGCTGAGTTTTTCCTAATACCGCATTCTGCCACTAACTCACATTGACTTTTATCAGTTCTCAGGCAAATGTTCACATTCATTACTCCCATGGAGTCAACTGAATAACTACTCCTTTACTCACTGTGAATAAAGGAGGTAGGCTAAGATTTCAAATAAATGAGCTTGCCACGTGAAGAAGCAGAAACAGTAAGAGGAAGTACATCTGGCACCTCATGATCATGAATGTTGCATCCATTTTTTGTGACCTTGCCTCTGAAAGGCTACACAGACAGATAATACTGACGTAGTGTGTATTGTGGGAGAGTAGATGTACCCATGTGAGATGGCATTATAAAGCATAGAGTTATTTGCAAATTATTCCCAGAGAATGCATAAGAAAAATAGAGCAGCTATCAGAGATAAATTATATCATGCAAAGATTTTCTCGTTGTTTCACTCACAATGCCAGAAAGCACTCCTTTCTCAATTTAAATCATAGAATACTCTGTTGCAAATATAGCTTGCAAGTAATTGTTTTACAAGTGAAAAAATAATATTCAGAAAACATGTATTTTGTTGACTGCTAGTTCATTTATTTTATTAAGCTGTCTCTTAGAGCAGTTGCAATGAGAGAAAATAAGATGGAAGAGGAAAATGCATGTGACCGATTATACACAGCTCACAGTGTGTGAATCTCTATTGTAAATGCCAGACTAGTGCACCTATTTGCCTTATCCTTTACTACAAAATCAAGGGCAAGCTCCTCCGGGTAGAGATCATGTCACTCGGGAACAAAATCAGCAAGATGCTTTATGTTTGTTTGTTAACTTTCTTTCAACTGTAGGTCACTGATGGATGTGGTGTATTTGACTAGATTGAGTATTGACAGCTAGTCCAGTATGAAATGCTCTAAGAAAATTGTCAACAAAAACTGCCAATTTCTGTCCTGCAAGATGATGCCAGAATACATTTGAGAAGCACACGTTTTCAACCTGGCATTTACTTTCAACTGCCAAAGATAAAAGGTTTCAGACAACAGAAGACTTTAGGAGTGTCAAGAATAATTCATTACCCAGCAGTGTGACATTCACTGATGAATATGAGGAATTTAGCATTATGTCTTGCTAGCATCTCTGTTGTAGACATTATTTTCGACTTTTGAAAACACTGTTCACATGCATAAAGCAATTACTGAGTCATAACATTGTGTATTTGTCTCTACTCTTATGAGCCGTCCAATATAACTCCATGAAACCTATTAGGCTAAATTTACTGAGTGGTGCCCTTCTTTCCTTGTTTTGTTTTGTTGATTTGTTTGTTTTCCTCTTGGATAATCAGCTTTTGGACTGTGTGCAAAGCTGTTTTGAAGCCTATATGGAAGAAATGATCCCCAGCTCGTCTAGCTAAGCATTTGGTTCAGTAAGCAAGCAAGCAAAAGTCAAAGTCTGTAGCCCAGTGGTATAGCACACAGCCCTCGGGTTCAGCTGTCTGTACTCCAGGGCTCAGGTCTGTGAAGCACAGCTGTGTGACCTTGGCTTAGCTTTACTGAGAAAAAACTGTTGTTGAGCTGTGAAAAAATATATAAACTAAAGTCACTCAAGATAGGAAAAAATAAAAACAGAGAGGGAAGTGAAATTGTTGTACCAGTAATTGTAACTCAAGGACTCAGGAGAAAAATACTGTCATGGAAAGGTCAAAAACCTTTAGAGGAAAAGCAGAGAGGTGGAAGGCAGCAATAGCAAAGTTGAGACTCTGCTTCTTCCATGGAGCAGTGGGGGCTGATGCATCTTCATACAACTAGCCAGCTCCCCAGACTCACTGGGAGTATGCCAGTAGTCGTGAGCAAATAAGGTAATCTGTCTGTGCTGGGTGCTATTGCATATTAGTTGATAATTACTGTGAATGCATTAAACTGTGCATAATTCTGCTTCCAGGTCTCTATTCATGCTAAAGGATTATGGTGAGTAGCCTTTTTGAGGTAGAAAAGGGTCATTCTATGTGTGATGAGGCAAGATAATGTGTAATAAGGCATGATAGTCCAGTATAATATACCACTGTGAACCTTCCTGGTTTTTCCCAGAGAATGCAAAACATATTACCAGTCTGAGAAAGCAAGCTTTGAATTCAGTACTTCTTCATTTTCATGCAACTCTTTTTTTTTTGCATTTTTCTAGAAATTACTACAATGCTCTGTATCAAATATAATGCTGTTAATTAGCAGCGGATTGAATATGATCTCACAAGGCTGAATATATCTGCAGTATTGGCGGAGAGACTATGCAACACAGCTACTTTACTAGTGAAATTCTAACTGATGTTGTATGATACTGCCAAAGGCAGAAATAGGGGCTATATCCAGACAAGAGCAAGACATTCAGGTATCATGACTCCTGGTGCAGTGTCTGTGTCAGGATCCAAGGTCTATTGGCCATGGATTGCAGACAGTCTGCATCATGCACTGCTTGTTTGAACTTTGATGCCAGAGCATCCCCCTAAACAAGTTTTATATCTATCTGTGTCACTCAGATAAACTTATTCCTGCTCCAGTAGAACAAAAGAAACATGAAAACTTTCCAAGTAAATCACAGTTTAATATTATCAATAAAGCACATTTGCCTTTGATTGTGTTGAAGACTTCCCACTTGGAATAGATATTATGAAGTTTATCTTTTTCTGAATATGAATAGGAGGAAAGATTCTATTTGTATTGTTTCTTTTCCAAGATGATTTCTGTTTGTTACCAAAACTGTTTTCAAAATAAGGAGAATTTAAAAGATCAATACATGTGAATAGTTTATTAAGAAAGTATGTGAATGTCATTGAAAACAGAGATTTGTGGATGCTCATTGGAGAATAGATGTCATTTATTTTTTAGTTCACTTAGGTAATGAGTAGATAAAGAAAAGGCTTTTGAAAGAAGTGAATGATCTTCAGAGAATTTTTTTCTGAGACACTTATTATTACAGCAGAAGCCTCTGAAATGGCATTTCTGTCAGCTAAGGGGAAAAATTGCAGCACATTTGTGATAATTTAAACCATGTATCACTAACGAAGATAAAGAGACCAAAGTATTTAAAGCTTAATGATACAGCAATAGCAATTGCCCTGTGATAATGAACAGTGTAGATTATAAGGCAAAGCTTAATGAATGCCTTGCTTACAACAAGCTTTTTATAAACAAATACTAGTTGAGCCTTCTTTCAAAATTAGTACTGACATGAAAGTGAAATGATTTAATTAAAATATGCAAGATGATAAAGACTTGGGGAAGGATGCTGCATATAATAGTCTGGTAAGTGTTGTCTAGTGATAGGCCTTCGAAAATTGCTAGGCAGAATACATACCTTGTTTGACTCACAAAATGATTTAGCACTCTGACAACAGATTTTTGGTCTATCTGCTGTCAATCTACATGGGAAGGAGCCTCTTTTATTTCCTTCAACCAGATTCCATCAATCTGGAAATACGCACATGGCAATAAAAAAACATTGGCTGTTTTTCTCCTTGGCTGCTGCAATGAGAAGTGAGAAAACCAAGCAGATCATTAGCACTCGCTGCTGAATTTCAATGTAGGTAGGGTAATCTTGGGAAGAATGGTGTCTTCTTGACATCATGGTCTTTATTCTCTGGATTTAAGCAATGATAGAATGAAACAAAACCTTACTGTGAGCATCTCTATCAATTATAGTGATTTCTTGGGCCACACACTGTACAGCTTTGGCCCTGAGCAGCTCAGGGCTAAAGTCTGTATTTAAAATGGCCTGCGGTTTTCTTAATTAATGCCTTAGTATGTGTTATTAAAAGCACTTACATGTCTCAAAAGGCTGTTTGGAACATGAAGGAAAATTGCACAAAGAGCTTCTAATTTTCTGTAATGGCACCTTCCTTTGATACTCAGTATTTGTGTATTTGTAGGTGTCATCAGCTGCTACATCAGCTGCTACATCAGCTGCTACACTCAGACTTTGCTGCGAGTTGTAAGCAGATCTTTGTTCTGCAAGATTATGTCAGGTGGGTGAAAATATGATAATTAATTCAATGAGTAGTTAGAATTCAAATTACTTTATGAGGAGTTAGTATCTGGTGGGGGCTTTTGCAGCAAAGATACAGAGAAAAGCCTCATGGCATTTACCCTTGCACATGTGACAAATATGGTTCTAAATATTTATTGCTGCCCTGCAGACTAAACAGACTAACCATATGTGACATCTTTATTTTATTTTTTTTTTTAGTAATATATGTAGTTTTACTAATAAAAAAAAAAACATGAACAACAAAATGCCAATTAGAAACAGTTCAGCACTTGGAATTTAGGGCAAGACTTTAAAATCAGTTCCATATCTCTCTGAGTTTGTTGGAAGGGGAAAATGTCAAGTCTTGGACTTTGAGAAAAAAAACAAACAAACTGATCTTCAGTCACAGATTCTCATTCGCTTAAAACTGGGGCCAGATTTTGGTACAGTCAGAGTCTAGTATATGCAACAAGAATGTATTGAAAATACAACTCTATTGTACAACTCTATTGATCCTCTACACTTGTAGAGGATCAGGTTTGGTAAAATCTTGCAAACTGATTACTGACAGAGAATGTAGACCATTTTCCACTTACCACTATATAAAGGATAATTTTTTGTTCATTTTTTTTAAGTTCATAAATTCAGTTTGAATTTAGACAGCATATGGTTCCATAATATGCCCATTTATTGCTTTAGGGCCACAGAGACAGTATTTATCTGGCTTGCTAGATGCTTTTCCGTGGGTTTTCTGATATAGACAAAGTGTGAGGATACTACTCGTTTTCCAACTGGTCTTCAAATAATTATTCAAACTGTAAGAATATATAATTATTCTTCATAGGTGGTTTTGAGTACTGAGTCCTACTGAGAAATCTTGTAAATCACAAAGAAGTCCCAGCTTCAAACCCTTAAGTGAGCGAGACAAAAGGTGAGGTCGATCTTACAAGCAAGATAAATGGCCAAAAGACAAAAAATGTGATATTGGTATGAGTTGGTGTCAGATAGTGGGTGATTTAATGAAATGGATAGGACTGGAATACTACAGGAGGACAAAGTAAAAAGTAGTAGGAGTGAAATGTCTGTTCACTCTCATCTTCACTTCCTTTCTTGTAGTCCCAGGGGGCTGGCTGTATCTTTGGGGTTTTCTATTGTTTCGGTCACAAAGCATTTTAATTTCTTTTGACATCTGCCCTAAACAAAAGATCACTGGCACATCCACTGCTCTGGGGATAACCTGTAATAGCTTAGAGATCTGGGTCACGCCTGGCTGATCACCACTCGCAGCCTCTAGCATGAGAACATGTGACACAAGAGGACCTTCACTGCAAAAATAGCAGGAGAGAGATTCTTATGAAGGAAAGACTTCTAAACTGCAAAGGTGATGCTTTTCACTTTTGTCTCAAAAAATTTTAATTCTCTACTGCTCTGAGAAACATGTGCACACATGCAGCAAGTGGAGGATACTTAGAAGCCCTGAATATATGTGAGAAGCAAAGAAAATGTTTTTATGTAAATAAAAACACAAGAGTGCACACATGTGCACTCAAACACATATGAACACATGCCAAATTATAAAACATTTACAGAGCTGTGAGCTTATTGGGTCAAGTTTTATTATACTACATATTCAGTGCTATATTAGGAGAAGATGTTTGAGGAAAAAAGGAAAAAACAAAATGCCAATAGCATTTTCTTCTGAGGCATTCGTGTGCCATTATGGCTAAGTGCAGGTGGACATAAGAAGCTTGTTTTTTTCCCCAAAAAGTAGGCCTTCGGGGAAACTGTCTGGAGCAGTTGCCTTCCCTCCCATGGAGCACTCTGTTGTGGTCTTTGAGGTCAAAGAAAATGGTTACTTTTTTTTGCTCTAAAATAGATTCCAGTGGTTGCCCTCAGATAATCATTTTGGTACTGCAAACGGCATCTGCTGTGTATGAATTCCCTCTAGTTATGCCCAGCCCAAAATGGAGGTTGAATTTAATTTTTCTTGGTACCAGAATTGGAATTGTTGTCCAGGGAAGGCAAAGCAGACATTAGCAACTGTAGTAATTTCCAAAATAGAATATTTTTACAATATACTCTCTTGAAAACCATCAGATTCATTCAGAACTTTAGTCCAATTTAAAAGGAATTGCAAACTGCATCAAGCACATCATACATACTGTATGTAATTATTCGAGTACTTTTAAAGGTGTACTGCAGAGCTCCTAGCATAACCCTGCCAGTAAGAAAATCAGTTTGAAACTGGAGAAAATAGCAGGAAGATTTTCGTAGAAGTCATGACAGAGAAACAGAGTTTGAGGACATATAGAAAAGCAACGACCAAAGTAACATATTTTCACAGCCATCAGTCTGAGTATTTGCACTCAATCCTATACACTCAGTCCTAAACTTAACCTAAGAAGCAAACAGAAATGGACTACATGAATAGTCTACTGTTCAGAATAGCTCAAATTCGGCAGAGCAAAGTGTGTTAGTGACCTGCTTACAATCCAGTTGTTGAATGAAAATTGTTTATCTATTTGGTTAAATTGAGATGATGTCTAAATT
This sequence comes from Nothura maculosa, assembly GCA_032353885.1. Lineage (NCBI taxonomy): Eukaryota > Metazoa > Chordata > Aves > Tinamiformes > Tinamidae > Nothura > Nothura maculosa. Next base: position 153,660 of record JAUBOD010000123.1, read on the forward strand.
CCAGATCAGACAATGGGCAGACAATGGGAAGAAAATGAAGAAAACCAATAAAATTCATAAAATAAATTGCTTTTTACAACTTACTTCCTTAGCTCTAATTATAAAAACACAAAGGAAAAACAAGGCCTATGAGCCATCTGTGTGTGCATAACCTCGAGGCTGGCAATGATGAGGTAAGTTAACAAACAAAAATCTGCCTATTGGGGTTAACAGTTGTTGACAGCGTGGTGAATGCTACGTCAGGTGATGCTCATCAGATTTGGCAACGGCAGAAAATATTCATCTTTTAAGTTAGTACTTTTTTTGCGCACTCTGTGACAGTTTTCAGTTTCAGAGTGCAAAACTAGACCAATGGGAGCACAAGGCCATAAGATGTTTCCTATCACTTAGGCAAAGCTGCCTGTATAGTCTGAAGTAGAACCATGGCAGTGAGCCTTTGCAAAGTTTAAGTGTCTCTTTAATTGCTCTTATTTAATGCCAAATGCTGTCATGAAAAATAATTAAATGGCCAAAAGCCATTGACATGAATGAATTAGTACAGTCTTGGTGTGATAGCAGAGTAAAAGATAAATCATTGTATTCTTATATCATAGTATTCTTCAGTTTTGGGGAATTTTTTGCATGAATGTTTGTAGTTTGCAGTAATAAATAGTACTTGTGTTACATGCAGACTTTCTGCTGTTGCATTTTCGCCAAATATAACAAGTAGCAGAAGAAGCCAAAAGTAATAATGAACAAGGCAAATTAATTCACTTTGGTTTTGCATGAAATCCATCTTATAAGAGGAAAGCCCGTGAAGATAATTTTTATATTATAACTGCCTTCTGCCTAAAAGAAACAGGGACTGGATCCTGCAAAACTGTTGTGTCATGTAGTCACAGCTTAAGCAATTTCTGAGGGGGAAATACCTAATTAAATGACTGATCTGCCTTTCCTGTGAGGGAAATAATCATTTTGCAGTGAGATTGCTCTAAAGGTTACACATGCATTGGCAATATTGACGCAGAAAGTATAGAGCCTTTATCCAGTTAAAGATGTGTTTGAGGAGTTGGGTTGTACAAAAGGCATCAAATTTAAGTTGCTCAGCTTGTAAAGTGCTCACCTCTCAGAGCACCATTAGTATTAAGGGAGCAGATTAAACACAATTTAGATCACATTGAAAGACTAAAGTCAATTTAGCAGGTATATAACCATGCATGATAATGGTCTCTATATCTACAGCAACAAGGTGAGGATATGCTTGGATATGCAAGATAAAGATGTGAAACTAAAATAATTTCCTTTGAGGACTAAAAAAGCAACAAGAAGGCAACTTTTAGATGCTAGTTTGTTTAAGTATATAAATTCAATGGACTGATCGGTAAGGGATATAAATCTGATAGCAATTTTATATATGGTCTGCAGGGTATTATGAACTTGACCTTTGTTGGAGTGAGCTGTTCTTATGTGAATGGTGTAGTATTTCATTATTATTTGAATGCCAGTAGTATTGTGAAAATGCAATATGGGGAGACATGAAAATCTTTTCTGAAAAAGCTTATGATCTGCTAGCCCCTTTTTCCCTCAAAATTATAAAGAGATTTTAGGTAATTGACATGGGCTTTTTGTGTGTGTGTTAGATTGTCATCTGTTGTGCAGCATGCTAGAGAGTATGGTAGGCTCTCAGGGGAGAGAAAGCTTTAAGCTATAAAATCACACTGTAGATTAGAAGATATACTTATCTTGGCAGATAGCTGCACAGAACTTGCAAGTGAGCAACCAAGATAGTATAGAATTTTAAATTTGGCTAATGGTAGGACTGCAGGTGGACCTAGAAAAACAAACAAGCCTGTGGAAGTTTTATTAGTCACTTAGTGTTCAGTCTGATCTGCTTAACATAGATGCTTAACTTTTGCCTACATTTTAGGAGTGGGGGGAATCAGGGCAGAACCTCAATAAGGGAACAAAAGAGCTTGTTCAAGGAAAAGAAAATCAATATTTGATTGCACAATTTGCTATTGAAAATGATCTAAGACACTTAAAGATGCTGCAGCAAACTATCTTTGTACATAGTCATCTACACAACCGCACTTTAAAAAGCTGCTTTTTCCCCTAGCTGAGTGATTTTTCTACCCACCTCAGCTCCTTTGTGTCCTCCTGCCGTGAAGTCATAGGCTCGCTACTGCCATCTTCTATAGGCCTTCACAGCCTGTTTGCTCCTTGCCTAGTCCTGGCACCAGCCTCCCCACAGAGTCTGGATGAGCAAGTCCCTCAGTTCTGCTCAGACCACTCCTGCCTTGTCTTGAAGCCCTGCTGCACTCTCATTGATGAGTGTGCTGCATGTATTAAAACTTGTGGGAATCAGCTCCAGGGCTTGTGAAAAGCTCCCCAGTGCTTTCTGAGCACACACTAATGCATTAGTTGCAGACACACCTCAGTGCCAGAATACGAATGGACAATATTGCCTGTCAATGAAGAGCTATTGGAAACCTTCAGTTTGTTCATTTAGGACACACAGCACTATGAAACAAGGACATAAAAACAATAATTATCTTTTATAGGCAAAGCTAAGAAAAAAAAGTGAGAGGGTCAGATAAACTGATTAGAGACACTCTTTAGGGATGGCCTGTAGGGTTGGACTAGAACTCATCAAAGATAACCTTTCTGTTGTTAGCTTCACTGAAATAATTTGACCGGCTTTAAGTGCATAGAAGTTACCCATTAGACCTATAGTGCTCTAGTTCTTATACTTCATAAATGCTTTAATGCGTGTTCTGACTCCTTGCACCATTTACATCATTCTTAACCATCTTAGAAAGGAGATGTGAGAAATTGGAGTGCTCTGAATTAGCATCCATATTCAGTTAGTAGTAGTAAACTGTTTGCTTAATTGTAGTTTGGCCACCCAAAAATCTATGGGCCCAGATGGGATGAACCCAAGAGTGCTGAGGGAATTGGCCAAGGTTATTGCTCAGCCTCTCTCCATCATCTTTGAGAGGTCCTGGAGAGCA
>JAUBOD010000123.1:156749-199300 GCA_032353885.1 Nothura maculosa
TTCTGTGATTCTGTAGTTATGCGGCAGTATATGGGATTTCTCACACATACTAAATTAGAAATGTACTTAAGTACTTAGCTAAATTTCAGCTGAAGTTTGGATATTGCATTCTTCTTAATGAACAGCATTGTATAATATTTTGGGTATAATATGCCATATGTACAGTGTAACATGCAATAAACTGAGCAGAACTGCAAATGAGAAGAAAAGCTTTTTGTACAGAAGGCAGCGGTTTATTAAGGGGCTCATCAGGTAGTTCATTTTGATCAGAACACAAAATTAAATACAGGTTGCATGGTACATTAGTGTGTCTATTAGAGACAGTGGCTTTGGCCAGGCACTTACAAAGGGCAAAATATTCTAAATTAATTTTTAAATAGTTTCTTCCAGTCATTAAGCACAGTTATCATATCCATATTTTGTAAATGTAAAACTGAAGTTATCAAAAGTCTGTTCTCCACAGTAGTTTTTATTGATGATCCATCTGAGCTTCATTTCCTAACTGAAAAACCTTGTCGGTCAATTTATTCCAACATAACACTATTTGGTTGGGTAGTTATTAATCCTGTAATTGTTCATGGTATGCCAGGAATAATTCAGCTAATTATTACAATATGTCTTACTTTGCCATGCTTTTACATGTCGAAATGGCCTCTGTGCTTACTGGAAAAATTCAAATACTCAATTTTCCTGAAGATATAAAAATTGATTATTAATTAAAAAAAAAGAGAGAATTATACTTTTTCTCTACCCCATATATAGTTTTTACTAGCCTGGATACATTTTTGACAAATACTCTGCTGCTAACCTTAATTGATCAATTAATACTACCATACAGCAAAACCTGGGAGTATTGCCCTCACTGAACATTAGTTTAAATTATAGGATAAGTATAGCAAAGCATGCTCAATTGCAATAGAAAAGAATTTATTTTTTTCCAGTTCATTTTATGCAGAAAAAAAATGCTACTGAAAAAGGCAGACTAAGAGTTCAGTTATCCTGGCAAAAAAAATAAGAAGTTATATATATTTCTGTGTATATTATTGTGTATATATGTATATTATGGGTATGCATAGTATATTCAGTATGCATATTCTGACAAAGTTAAAATGGATGATAGTTAATTCTCTTCTGTGGGATTTCCACTGATAAAGTGCAGTATATTTTTTTTATATTTTTAACACTTGAGATTATATCTAGATTTCAATCTTTACTCTCATTGGCATAATATGAGCAAAAACAGTACCTTATGGAGTGAAATTCCATTTTAGTTCACTACAGACAGAAGAAAATCAAAAGCACAATGAATATTGCAGAGTATTTGCTATTTTATAGTTTCCATTAGCACACTTCCACAGTACAAAATAGTACTCTTAAATTGTATTCAACTAGGGCAAAGAAGCTCCCCAATTCCTAATTAATGAATGTCTGCGAGTACACTAACCTGAGCAATATTTTGCAGAGCAGAGTTCCATGCTGTGATACATATTGAAGCAAGACAGAATATTTAAAAGTCATAACCACATAAGAAAAAAAAATCAGTCATTTTTGTTCTTGTGAGAATTATCCCAGAACATTTTTCTCAATGCAGGAATTTCTTTTACAGAAGATGGCTCTCTCAAGGCCTTGTATATTGTTTATGTTCCTTTCAGGGACTTCTCCTGAGACATAGAAAACACCTTTGAGAAGCTTCTGATTGGAGAAGGATTCTTTTTCCCCAACAGATACTTCTCTGAAGCCAAAAGAAGAGGCAAAGGAACAATGTTCTGAAAGAGTAACTCAGGTTAAAAATTGCCTATTGAAATCAGTGAAAATAATCCTGTTATTGCGACAGTTGCTGTCTTGACTGGTAATGTGGGTTTCATCAGGGAACTCCAGAACCAATGTGATAAATTTGAACAGAGCCAGACTCTGGGCATAGCAGTTAATGCAACAAACTCCCCTCCTCTAAGGAAGCTGGGTAACCTGCAGCTGGTTTCAGTGTCAGATATATTTAACTCACGTTCCAGGAGAAAACTGTCAAGCTACCAAAAGCATTTCAAACTTTTGGTTGAGTAAGATTTTTTTTTAATTAAAAGCTTTGTAAGTCATTTTTTTTAAACAGAGCCAGAAAATTCAGACGCCTGTGTTTTATCAGAACTGTGCAGATTCTTCAAATTTGAGAACTGGATAGCTATCTTCTTGTTTTCTTATATTTTCACTGGTGATTCCAGCTGACATCTCACTAGGAACCACTGTTGTGATATTTTAGTATTTACTATCCTGAAAGGAACCAAGATGTGAAATAAAGGCTCTATTCCCAAGTGAAAATAAAACTTCTACTTAGACAAACATGCTAGAAATGTCAAAAAAAAAAAAAAAGAAAAAAAGCCTAGGAACAAATCTCCAGAAATTGAGTATTCCCAGAGTTGTCTGTTTCTAACAAAACATAACTCCAAATTAGACATTTTTAAACGCTATGTCTAGACACTATGAATGGTGTGGTTGAGCTACTTGACTGTCTTTTCTCTTTGCTACTTGTAATGGGACTACAGTTCAATGATTGCTTTTCCTGTTATTCAATTTTATTTCTTATGAGTATATTTTTAGCTACTGTGCACCAGCATAATATTCAGAGAAGAAAAGTTGCAGATCTGCAAATGTATATCATCCTCAGTGTCGTGTATCTTAGATGCTTTTGAACTTGTAAAGTGGCAAAGCACTTTTGGTAACGCTAGAGAAAGGAGCTGGCTAGAAAGCAGTAGAATTATTTTTCATTCTGATAGAAATAATGATATTTTCATCTGATTAGAAGTTATGAACAGATAAATCTTTATATATGTAAATAATGAAAAAAGACAGTACTCTGAATTAAGCAGGAATTCTGAAGTTTTGAACATGAAATCATTTTTTTTCAATATGAAAGTATATTTATTAAAATGATTTCAGAAAGTAATATATTGTATATGTATTGTAAATGTATATAAATATATTGTAAATGTATATAAATACATTTCAGAAAGTAATACATGTAATACAAGTCCTACAGGGACACAGTTAGCAGAGAATACAGGGTACAAATATATGCTAATAGTCCAAACACAGCATGCTAACATTTAAATACTCATTATTTTGAATAATAAAAAAATACTAAGATGACGTTGAATGTGAAATAAATGGTCAAGGAATTTAATGAAACTATCTTAAATGATATAAAAATGAACTGAACTGAAAACAGAATTGACTTTGTGAGTTTGCCTGTATTTTTTTAAAAAAGTTATTGTTCCCCATAAAGGATTCTGTTTGAACAAAACTATTTTCCTTTGAAAAAGAACTGCTAAAAATGTTTCATTGCCTTTATAATGTAAAGCTTGTGCTGTTTGAAAGTTCAAAAAAATCCCAAGCAGTTAGGACAAATAAGATGCTTGTTAGAAGTACCTAATCTTATCTCTTCCAACTGATTGTGTTTCTTCCATGAAAAATGCTCTATTATGAAAGAAAATTGAAAAGTAGGAGACAGCCCATCTCATACTTGTACTGTGTTTCATTCTACATCCATTGACTTAATCACGCTGAATCGGAGTCTTAAGGCTGTGGCAGAGTGGACGTGGAGAATGTTCACTGCTATAATTTCCATCGTGGACTGCATGCCGCTGCTTACTGCAGCTGGCTCAATTCATTGCTTATGCAGTTACAGAAAAATAAGTGTATATCTATTTGCATATAGATTGTTTATCAGCCAAAGTGAAAAACTTCAAAGAGTAAGACTAGCAATTGCTACCTTGCATATTGCAAGAGGGTCTTTTGTTTAAAATACAAGTCTAAAAATTAGAGGGAGGGGGCACTGTTCTATTCTTGATTTTTTCTTAAATGTTCTCTCTGACCTTGAATAAAATATTTTAGGACTTCTTTATAATGGAGAAAGCATGTGCGTGCAATCATAAATGCACTGCTACTCTAATTGTGCAGAGTTTAAAACCAGAAGTCCTTTCTTTTCTGTTTTTCATATGTAAAACAAGGTTAATATCACTCCACCTACTTTGCTTTATAATAACTAGGATGGTGTTATGTTGATTCATTAGTTTGTCTTTTTCCACAGAGCTTTGAAAATCACATAGTTTTATGACAGTTATATGTAATTATCATCAAAGGCAGGTAATTTTTGTTACTTGATCTCTCCTGTTACATATTTATGCCATTGTTTTTATCATGATGGCAGGAAAACAAATGGAAATTTTAAATGCCTAGAGACTTGATAAGGGACTTGGAGGGCATTCTGGTAGGAGGAAGTCCTAAACAAGGTCTGGATCAGGATAAAAATCATCTCCTGATTGCATGCATGACTGCAGTAGACCTGAATTCTATTTTATGGAGAAGTATGAGCCTTGGCATCCTCCAAGCGACAGAGAATGTTAATTCAATGCTCAAGATGTCAGAACTGGGAAACAAATCACGGAATACCTAGTTTATATGCAGTTTAAAGATAAAATTTACTTACTGTGGGGGGATAATAATATAATTAGGAGAGGGTAATAACCCCTACCATGGAAAAAAAGCTCAGAGCAGATTGGCAAAGAGTGAGGTGCCCTTGAAGCTCTGGTATCATATAATATTTAATTTATTAATCACATCTATTGTACAGAAAAATGAATTTATCTCAGCATGCAAGGCATCAGATGATGGCTTTTGGGTAAGATAAAAAGCTTCATATGATTAATGGATTAACAGGTTTACATTTTTTTCTTCCTGAGTTGATTAAACAAATGTAAACAGGTCCCTGAGACTGATCAGGCCAGCAAGTAGAAAGTCTATACATGGCTGAACCCAAAATAAGTTATAAAACTTGAACAACTAACAAAGAAAGGATCAACAAGGACAAGTGCAGGGTCTTGCATCTGGGGAGGAATAACCTCAGGCACCAGTACAGATTAGGAGATTACCAGCTGGAAAGACCCACAAAGAGGGTTGACACCAAGTTAACCATGAGTGAGCAGTGTGCTCTCATGGCCAGGACGACCAATGAGATCCTGGCAAGGATCAGGAGGAGTGTTGCCAGCAGGTCAAGGGAGGTGATCCCATCCGTTTCCTCATCTGTAGTATTAGGGGCAGTTCTGGGCTCCCCAGTACGAGGGATGTGGAGCTTCTAGAAAGGGTCCAACGGAGAGTAACAAAGAGACTAGAGCATCTATCATATGAGTGAGCTGAACCTGTTTAGCCTAGAGAAAAGTAAGAGGAATTCTGTTTAATATGTATAAGTACCTGAGGAGAGAATGTAGGGAGGATGGGGCCAAACTCATATCAGAAATGGCTAGTGGCAGAACAAAGGGTAATGAGTACAACTTGAAACACAGGAAGTTCCATCTGCATGTGAGGAAGAACTTCTTTGCTGTGAAGGTGACAGAGCTCTGGAACAGGCTGCCCAGGGAAGTTGTGGAGTCTCCTTGTCTGGAGGTCTTCCAAACCCACTTGGATGCCACCCTGTGCCCCATGCTCTAGGTGTCCCTGCTTGAGCAGAGGGGTTGGACTAGATGATCTCTAGAGATTCCTTCCAACCTTAACCGTTCTGGGATTCTGGGATCTCTAGAGGTCCCTTTCAGCCTCAACCATTCTGTGATTCTGTGATTCTATGAATTTTGAAGAGTGGGAAAACTTGAACTTGCTTCAGCCCACATAATCCTTCCAAGTAACTGGAGAACCTCAGCATCATGACATTGGGCATAAAGAGAGTGGTAATAGCAATCATTCTGGTTTTGGGATTGGACTATATACATGTACACTCTTTTGATTTCAGCATATTGCTGAATCACACTGCTAAATCAAAAATCTCATGTAACATCAAATATTTTAACATAATAATAACTTTTTATATTAAATCTTGCACTCTGTGTGTGTGTGGATTATCAGAAAGAACCTGCTCAGAGCGTATTGGACTCTCCCTCCTGCTTGCACAAGACCCAGGTGGTAGAGTGGCAACCTGAGACTCTAAACACCTAGATTCTGTTTCTGGCCAGCTGGAATATCCAAAAAATCCATCCTCATTTTCTTTACCTTGGTTTTGCCACATGTAAAAAGAGCAAAGTGATACTAATGCATTTTGACAAGTAAGAGATGGAGACCACTAGTAATTACCATTAAACCACTAGCATTACCATTGCTATTACCATTGATATTAGTGTAATTTCTGGGTGAAAAGCTAGAAATCTGCAGAGCTGGTGAATCTGCTAGAAAGATTGTGATGACTCTGGAATTCTTATATGAATCTCTTTGTACTGCAATAGATAAATAAAAATAATAATAATAATAAATGCTTGCCCCATATACACTTAAAGGCTTGAAGATCTGGACGTCCGGGTTAGACTTCCACTCTTATTAAACCTCAGAAGAGTGCACTGAATAAAGTGGTATTACTTGGAAAGTAAGCTAGGAGTCCAAACATTAATATGAATAAGTGTGGAAAATCTGCTCTTTCATTGTTAGTGCAGTTATTAAACAATATATTTCTAATGCAACAGAAAAATACAGGTACTGTGTGTTAGAAGTATCTAAATTGCAGTTATCTGTAGCATTTGTACTGACTTTATCTAACCTACATTATAAACATTCCCATATTTTTGTCTCTGTAAAGCTTCAGGCATCAACTGTGTTTGTGACCTAAGTGTAATCTCAAACTTGCTTTCAATTATTTCTAGCCCAAGAGGCCTGGACTATACAAATCTAGTTTGAAAACTTGAAAAAAAAACCCTCATGTTTTTATTTTTTCCATTTAATTCAGGTTACACATAGAGAGCCATTTCAGAGCAATATATTTATTTCTAGTATCTGATGGTTTAGTACTTTAGTTTTTATGCACTAGCCCAGAAGCTTTGTTGAATTTGAATATTATTATTCTAATTATTATTTGTAGTTTGCATTGCCACAATACCCTGGAGAGTCAATCACCATTTGTGCTGGGTATTGTACAGGAAAAGTGCAAAATATTCCCCTCCAAATAGAAAAAGGTCCCAAACCATAGTGTGGTGTGTCTGCTTCAGGATACAGTGGTAATTTTTATTCTTTCCTGTTCTACATATTACGCAGACTTTGAGGATCCTTTGGAAGGAAGTAAAGATATACAGAGATGATAGAGTGCAAGCTTTTAAATAGGCATAAATTGGTGTTTTTATCTGTACAGTGGCTGTCTGTGAAACTTCACTTTATTTTGATTGGCCTCTTTTTTCAAATGAAATGTGTAGGGCTTTTTTGTGATATTTTTACCAGCTGATGTATAAAATAGGATATATTGTATTTCATAACAGGTTTTTATGCTTGCCAAAATAGATTGTACAAAACCTAATGGTAAATAGAGATAGTTTAGTTCTGTCTTGAAGCTAGAGTACTAAGAAATTGGGTCCATCACTGTCATTTTTCTCAGAGATTCCTCTCATCTGTCACAACACAGTAGTTATGAAAAATGAAACCATAAATTTAATTTAGAGGGCAATTTGCAGCTAATCTTTGGAGTAATTCCACTGTGGATAATGCAGCAATTTGGATGCATGGTCAGTCAATTCAGTCTCTGATTTATTAGGATTTAAGATTTTTTTTTCTTTCATTAATGATAATTACCCAAGAAGAGAAAATAATTTCTCAAAAATTATCTACCTTCCCATCTGTGGTCTCAGTTTTGAAAAAGGCTGCAATGTTGTTTAAACTTATTATTGTAGAGGGGAGGGAAAGCTTTTTACAAAAGATATATGAGGTATTTAAATTCTGAACTGTATCTCTTTACAGCACATGTGTGAACTGATCAGCACTGGTTTATGGCTGCTTTTATATGACTCCCATTAGAGCTAACATTTTGAATATCTCAGCATAAGGACACTGGGATTTTCTATTGATTTTCCACACTTCTTACACCTTGAAGATTGCATTAAAAACCAGCTCAAGCAAGAGTGACATTTTTTGTTCCTGTTAAAAATTCAAATTTATTATCTGAGAATTTTCTTACTTATAAAATCCCCACTTTATATGATACATTATTTATGTATATTTTTCTGAAACTTCCCTTTAGTTCTCAAGGTCTCCTCTTGTTTTTATAAGACTGCATCTACAAAATATGCATCCACCAGATATAATCTATATGTTTGTGTGTCTGTGTTGCTAATTGGGGAGGGGAGACCAAGAGGAAACACAGTTCTTTGGACATTGGCATTGTGTTTTAGATAATTTTTTGGCATCTAGGGAAGCATTGCTCATGAAATCAGTGCCTTTTAAAACCTCCAGAGAAAAAGCCTAAGTTAGATGCCTAGACTTACTACAGCTTCAAAGTCTACTACCTCTCTCCACTGCTGATAAAGGAAAGTAGGTCCTTCAGAAGTCCAGGCTCTTGAGATACCTAAAAATATCCGCTATAATAGCAGGCGGACTGAAGTTTTCACCAGCTTCTTAAATCTAGTCTTGGCATTCTTCATTAGCTGTATGCCACTTCTTTCATCCTTCCAAGAGGAAGCTATCTCTAGCAACACACCATGACCCTTTGTAGGGAGAACATTTAAAGATTAGCTCAAAGAGTGTTGGTTAGATGAGTGGACAGTAAGGCCCTCCATCAGGACCTCCAGGAAAATTAGCCCAAAATTCTTACTGGTCTCTTACTTTTTCTACCCATAGATTCTCATCTCTACCAAAATAATAGATTTTCAGGATTTCTTTTTTATTAATACTATAGCATTATTAAATGCTGGAGTATTAATTTGCACGTTTGGAGCTCTCAGCTAAGGAGCCAGTTAAAGTCTAAAGAACAATTCACAAAAATGTGCATCCTGATTTTTTCCAAAACTGGAGATAATGCTTCTGGCCCCAAAGATGAAGAAATATGTTCTGCCCTGACAGTACTGCAATAAGGTGCTTAATGTGAGATCAGTTACGCTTGGCAAGTTTCATTGAATCATTATTTTGCATAAGGATAGTCATAATCTTACAACTGAAATACACATTTCTTTCTTGTATTAAATTTTTGTAGAGTTAAGTATGTTGTTAAAGCTCTTGTAGTTTCTTTTTTTTTCCATTTACAATTGTATTTATTTAATTTTTAGTTAATTTTGACACTTGACATGAGAAATTTGCATATAATTATGGAAAAAAGGAAAGACAATTAACATATTTTCACACATTTCCTTATACTAGGCTGTGAGCCTTTTGAAACAGGTCTATAAAACTGTGAACATGGAAATTATTTTTGATTGCTGGAGAAAGCATATGTTTGCCTTCTCTAAAAAAGTGTCTAATCATTTCTATACCTGAAAAGAGAGTTTAAGATCTCTTCTTAGGGAATTGGTACACTGATAATAATTCTCAAATCATCTTTAGTCTGCAAGACTGGCAGTATCTAAAATTTTAAATGTTTAATATATATTTTTAATTTCCTGATTTAACTCATCAATCAGATTTCCAGGAGTGTACCTCTCATACTACTATTTTACCTATTTCTTCACAGTTATCTTTTAATTTACTGATCTTCATTTCCCCTCTGCTAAAGATCAGTTTTATTTGTATATGAAAATGGCTGTTAGAGTGTTTTGCTCAACTGACAGAGTAGTACAGCTTTAAATCTTCAAGAATGAAATATTTTGTGTACCCTTCCTAATCTTGTTATTATATTTGATAATTGCATATATTTGATATATTTGACAGATACATATTTGACATATATATTTGATAACTGTGTCACAATTTCCACTGTAATTACAAAAATCATTTTTAAGGCAGTATTTAATTTATTGTTAGTCCATCTAAATATTTTCCCTAAAAACACCGAATTAAGATACAAAACTGTTGTATTCACTTAGTTCCTGATCTCTGAACATTTCAAGTCTTTTCAGAACAACACTTGATGAAGTACAACAGTACAACAGTCTGTGAAGTAGGGCCATTTTCAAGGTGGGACAATCTTCTGTTAACTTCCAAAATCATGAATTGTTTTTCTGCCTGTAGTTCCTGTAACAAAGTTATTTGTTCACTTGTTTTATGTGCAGTGTAATTCCATTTACCTTGGCAAACACATGGTGATTACAAGTAATTGTGCATGTGCAGTATGTGAAATACATCGTGTACATGTCAGGTTTGCTGAGACGTTGCATGCAGACATTATAGATTGTGGAAAAGCAATGAATAAAATCAGAAGTCCAGAGATTACTGATAGCAATGAAATGCTGCCATTAGATTGGGCAATGGGGCAAGCAGGTGCTTGCATGATTCTGGTGTGGCATTGGTATGTGCACTCCTCTGCAGATTTCAACAAATCAGAGTTCAAAGCAGGTTTCAGAGCCCAATTCTTCTTCTTTAGGAAGACTTGAGAAAGGCCTGAAAATGTGGTAACTGCACAGTGCAAAGAGTTGCCATGATTTCATAGCAGCATACTGCAGAGCTGGCTTACAAGATGTAGCTTTGACAGATGCATAAGGCTGTTCTGACAGGTTGAAGTCCATACAGATAGACCACCAAATCCATTTCACAATATGATTAGACTCCAACTGAGCAGAGAGTGGGAGTTGGAAGCAAAGTAACTCTTGTATTAGTATCTCAGGACAGGCAATATATTATACAGTTTTTCTACTGGAGATCTGGGCCTTCTGTTACTGTTGTCAGAGAAAATAAATAAGTGGAAAAGGTTGATGTTTTTCCATTTAATATTTTTCAGTTTTATTTCTCTCCCCAGAATACATCACCTGACAAGTTAACTTTTTTATAGCTGGAACTGTCTGGAAAAAAAAAATCAACAGGTTATACAGCAAACTACCTCATAAGAAATTATCAAAGAAGAGATGAACTGCTTCTTTCAGTTTGCTGTCATTCCTGTAAGATATGAGCTAAGTATAGTGTTCAGATTTGGATTTACTGAGGTTTTATCCATTGTGCTGATTGTTGAATAACCTCAATTGCTTTGGGTATATGCGCTTGCAAACATTGCTCCTTCATTCATTTATCAAAGGGTTTAAAATCTTCATTAGTCAAGGAATAAGTACCTCTATGGAATTAATTTATCGAATTAATATTTGTGTTGTTATTCCGTATTCTTTACATCAATTATCTTAACAATAACTTGAGGTGTGTAGTAGGATTTGTTTACAAAAATATGAGATTTCAATAGACACACAGTAAGCTTTAGATGGATTCATAGTGTGCGTGAAATTACATGCAAAATTAAATTATAGATGGTAGTGTGTGCATGACACTGTCTGCTGAGTGTCCTTAAGTGTAAAATAAAAAATTACACGGGTGATTTTATTCAAAAATATACATAAAGGCTGATTTTTGTACCTAGACATCAACAGATTGATTTTAAAGAACTGGAACAAATATTTCTATCACAACCTAGTACAAACTATGCAATTACATATACATTAATTAAGCACAGCTAATCAAATCTGAGTATTTCCATTACATGAGAGGTTTTGACATTTTCAATTTTCTCTGAATCTGATTTTTTTAGAGTCTGTTCTCTTTTCCAAATATATTTATAAAGTGCATTGAAATATTCTACAAAAAATGAAGTATGAAATGATTGAAAGTTTGCTTTTATTTTTTTCTTTTATTATTTCACAACACATAAGCAAAAATGCACATTGTTTTACTGTAGGATATGAAATGAGACTGATGAGGGCTTAGTTACTCCTATCTTTGAATACTTATATTGCTTGCAGACATCTAAATCATAGCTAGCCACTTAGAATCCCTTTGGGATTAGCAGAAGAAATAGGTACTCACAACTCACAACTGAAGCTAGATATCTTAGTAAGTCAAATGAATCACACCGTAAAACTGCCTGCTGTTCACTATTGACTGTAAAGTGAAACTAGATTAAATGCAAGTATTTTAACTGCTGTAGGTATCAAAAGTGAGGTGAGATAAATTTCACCTTACATGTCTTACTATGACATTATAGGACAACAAGAATATTTAAGAGTAATTGTAGAATGGAGTTGCTTCTTTATAGATATGATATATATGGTAGTATCTTAATTTTTTATTTCAAGCCTATTCTGTGGAGGCTTGGAGGATGAAAATAATGGAAGCAATAAGGCTTGTGTTCATCTCATCTAACTTAAAGTATCTAAGTAGGTTAACTTAATAATTAAGCTAAAAGCTTAATTGCTTCTGTAATCAAGGGTGACAGATCGGCATCTTGAGAATCACATCTTCAGCTGGCTGAATTAAACCTTAGGAGGTACCTTTTTCCCTAGTGTCTTTAAAGAAACATAGAATACCAATTAATATCAGCAGCTGAAATCCCTACATATTAAATCTCAGGCATCAATCTAATATTCCAGATTTCAGGACTGTAAATGCTTGAGGCCATTTAAATTTATTAGATAACTCTTGAACGTCTCTGGGCACCTAACACTAGGTACCTATGCATTCTCAGAAATGCCTCTCCCAAAAGTTGAGCATTCTTTTCCCACCAGAGCTCTACTGCAATCTATTTCCAAATATCTAAGCTCTATCTATGCCTTATGAATAACTTTCTAGAGAAGTTTGACAATTTACACGTGGTAGTATTCAGCTTTTACCAAACAGCCATTTGGCTAGACTTTTTATCATGAAAATAGGAGACCTGAAATAAAGGCTTTTCCCAGTCAAGGCGAGGCCAAATTCACATCAAGGCAAATATCCTGTGCAAATTCATAAAAATTCTTCCCTTGAAACAGAGGCCCTGAGCTCCCAGGAAAACAACCATCAAAGATGATGACCTAGCAGTGGGGACTTTTGCTCTGATCTGCTTCTGAATTGAGTTGAGGGAAAATAGTTACAGGCAGCTTGGATGGGATAGAATATAACCACATCATATTTTCTGTTGTTCCTTATGTATGTAGTGAGGGTTTAGTGCAGGAACTTGAGGAGAAGTCTTTCTCTGCAGGTCTTCAGAGATATGTATTGTTCTCTTTACTGCATAGAAAACATAGCTTTAGAGAGTATTGTTGCTCTCTAGCAATCCTTCCTATATATCACCCTATACAGTTAAACAGTATGTTAAAGAATTTCCAAATTTAATCCATATAGATCCAAATGTACATCTTTCAGTTTCGTGCCTAGTGTTAAGCGGGATGGATCTTTCCAATATACTTCCTAGTGCAGAAGTACTTTTCAAAATTTTGGAGTTAGTCACAAACAGTTTTTCTAGGATATTCTGTCTGTTTCTTATGTTGATATATAGTCATCTAACTTTCTAGATAAAAAGTATGAAATTGCTTCATTAAAATAGATTGATCTGGAAAAATAAAATGTTTCCAGTAGTATTAGGTAATATCTGTTCATAATAACTTTTCTAAAATTAGAACATTTTAATTACTGCATGATGACAGATTGGCAGTAGTGCGGATTGCCATACCATAATTAATCAAAGGGGAAATATGTCCTGTATTTCATAGTGCAGTTTAGATCATGAAATATTTGAACACCATGGATAGACTGGCATAGTCTGGCTCACATTCACACTGCTTGAGTCCAGATACTTCTAAGTAGCAACCGTCCACATGGCATCATTCTTTGTTCTGGTATCCTCTATGAGTAAATTGATGTTCTTAAGACACAAACATGGTTTTATGTGTGTATGTGCCTCCAAGGAATGGACCCTGTAGTGAAGTATATTCCAAACTTTCTCTAATTGGATCTACCCAAACAAGAACTGGTGAGCAAGCTAACAGTCAGGCAATGCATTCAGGGTTGATCAAGCAGTGCTTCATGTTGTTTATTTTTTAGCTATCAAGTAAATGTTCTTCAAAAATATAGATTTCATATTGATGGCTTTGCAGCTACTTTTTGTAGAAAATAATGAGAATAAGGGCTAAGACTATGGATATATTTGTGAAATAGAAAGCGCCTTTGTTGAAACATCTGAAATTCTGGGCACTAGATATTGGTTTTCATTTCACTACTGGTGGATTTCACCATGTTTCTGAAAACAGAAGTGGTTATCAGCTCTGCGTAGAAGCTCTCTCATTTTGTTGTTTACATTTAATTAATCCTTTTGCACAGAGAAGCTAGAGAAACTACATTTTGCTGTCTTTGGTTGGACAGCCTAATTCTGTGGGTAAAATGTCTTTTTGATTCTAGATTGTGATACCAATTGGAGCTCTGCTGAAATTGTATGCTCTGGGAAGGTCTAGGTCTGCCATGCTGTTTTCTGTAGTTCAATTTACACGGCTGGTCTTAAAGCAAATAACAGCAACGAATTAATATTTGTTACCAAGGTTTTCCTCTTCACTTTCTCTTTTAATTAATTATTTGAACATATAAATTATATACAAGTATGTATAAATAAAATGCCTATGTTATATATATATATAAATATCATACCGCAAAGAATGAAAGGAATAAACTACAGTTGCATGAAGTGATGCCCTTCTTGTAGATATGAAGGACAGTAGAAGTCATAGGAAAAATTACTTCAGTTCTGGCAAGAGTGATAAGGATTGTGTGCAGTGTTGCGTATCCAAAGCTGTGTGAAGAAAACAATATTGGAATAGAGTTTTTATTAAATATGTAAGGATCAGAGACGAAGGTGATCTAGTCTATATCATTCCTTTTTTTTCTTTTTTTTTTTCTATTCTAGCTTGGAACAAAGATCTCAAATGCTTTTCAGGTTGTGAGGAAATAGAGAGGGAAAGACACAGAAAAGTCTGGGGTTTTTTTTGTATAAATTGGGTTGATAAGGATGAAAAAAAGGAGAAGATACATTTATTTCTGGTGCAGTAAGAGTACAAAATTAGTCCAATAATCATAATGGCTCAGAGACTTGAATGGCTTACAATAATTGTAAACTTGCCTACTGCTAAATACACATTGCACATATTGAAGTGTTTGAAAACTGCTGGAAATGTTGATGGCAGAACATAAAACATATTTTAAAACTGAGATGATTTTTATCACAAGGTTTACTAAGGTTCATGTACCTTTTGAATGAGCGTGAGCAGAATTATGGTTCTGTAATGACATCATGAAAAAATTGTGGTGGAAATGTGAAACCAAGTAAAATCCTCACTTACACAGCAATTTGTAGTTTTGAAGCACCTACCAACCACCTATCAGTGGGACTAAAACATATCATTGCCCTTGTAACTTTGAAATTTTTTCAAGGAAAATAAGGATTGCAGGATGGAGCTTTTTTGTATATTTGAACATGCAGGAAGTGACTTGAGGATTCTGTGTTGTACACATTACAAATTCTGAATATTTTATTTTTAAAAAAAAGCAGTATTGTCTGGTGCCTCCATAATACATGCAGAGTCATTCATCATCTGGCTAGATTCCTAAAATGTTGCCAATATCTTTGGGAAGCAATAACAGAACTTCCATAGGAAGATTTAGATAGGAAGCACTAGGGATTAAGAAGTGGTAAGACAATGGATATTCTAAGGAAAATCATTATAAAAATCTATTTTGACAATGCTGTCTGAAGGAGTGGGAGTGGGGAGTTTTGTGATTAATATCTATGGAACAAAAAACAAAGGTGTAAAAGCAAGTTTAAAAGAAATAATTTTCTAAATTCTTCATGTTTGTTTATAATGATTAGTTATACAAACTTTTGCAAAAGCTGTGTGATTTGTGTTTAACTATCTCATATCTTGAAGAATACAATCACTTCTATAAATCTACAGAGAACATATTAGAATACCATTCTTGTTAAGTTTGAACATAGAAAAAATCTGAAAAAAAATCTGAAAAAAAAAGTTTCATCATTATTGCCCTAGGAGAATAGTCTTTTTTTTTGAAATCTCAAAGGAGTTCCTTTCTCCAGTGCTTAGACTGATTCATCTAATACTGTAATACAGTAGTCTTCCAAATGCTTGCCGGTAAATTCTGTTACATTGAAATATTTTTCCCTTTCCTTATTTTAATATAAAATGTCACTACAGTACTCAATCTGTTGTGGTTATTAATAGTTTCCTCTGTAAATCATCATGTTGCAACTTTATTTTCATATTTTGTTTTTTTATATGCTATAATACTTGCTTAGCATGTCACCACTATATTTTACACAAGTGAATCGTTTCTTAAGTTTTCAGCATGCATTTTCCCCAAAGGAATAGACATAAAATGTGGGTCTTTTGTCATAAAAAAGCTGCTGGTAAGGCAGAAGTGATGAGGGTTGAGAATTTGAAGCAGCTTGGTCTCAATTGACAGAACCCATAAAAGCCTAGTTTATCCTCCAAAAAAAATGGCAGTAGGTATGACAAGACAAAGAAATTTGGATGTGCTGCTTAAATATGACAATTATGGCTAGGACACAAATAACTCTTATATTAAATTTTTTAAAATGTTTACAAATACAGGGTACTTTTTTTTTAACTCAGCTAATTTCCAGAACATTGTTTATTAGAAGTTATACTCACTTTATATAAAGTGAACAGGAGAGTGCGAGTAAAATGGTGATAAAATTTTTGAGCTTCGGGTCTGTTTCAGCACCTAAAAGAGCAATTCTTAAAGCTGCTCTCTGGATCTGAAGTATCCTCTAATGGGCATTACAGCACCTGTTCTCTGTCCTTCAGAAGGAAGTGTGTGAACAAAAAATACACATTAAATGGTGCAATGAGTGTAATGAAATTTCTGTGTTCTGATGGATTGTGGGAAATTCTCTATTCTGTATGAAAATTAAAGCCAAATATTTGGAAATTCTTTGAAGGTTTTTTTTTTCAAAGTAATGTCAGGTGGGTAGAAACATTTTATTTCAAGAAAACTGAGGCATTTGATTCTAGCAAATATTTTTCATTAGAAAGCATAATAACATGGTTTTAAAATATGCAAATTATAGCTAAAAGTTTATTAAAAAAAAAGAAAAACATTGATCAATGTCAAAGGACATTGAACTTGTTGACAATCTCTTTCCTTTTTTATTTCCCAAATTAAATTGCAGGAAAATCAACCTGATTTTACATAAATTTTTATGGCACTGCATATTCTGGTGGAAAATGACTCTTTGGGAATGTCCCTAAACAGCTCTGGTAATGAGTTTATCCATGAAACATTTGCTGAACAGGTAATGTCTACTGAATTGAATTACTGTGCTTCCTTTATGACACACTGATCTTTAGATTCATGATTTCATTTATTTACTTTCCTCTATTCTGGCTAAAGTGAAACTAATCAAGGAATTTAAAAAAAAATGGATAAAGCATATATGCTTTTTTATCCAGCATATAAACTGCATTATATTGGCCTGCAGTTTATGTTTTGTTATTTGCAGATCTGCAAGCTTTTAAAACTAGGGCAATAGAAAATTAACTGTTCTATTGAAGGATGCTGGGAATTGCTCTCACTCTCATCAGGGAAAAGTTTTATCAATTGAAACCTGGCTTGACTTAAGTTTTTATTATAATTAACACATTTAATAGAAGAAGAAAAAAATACCTGTCAAGAAATTAGCTGCAAAACCAAACATCTCATTAAAAAAACAGAACAACCCCCCCAAAACTATATCATAATGGGCAGAAGAGATTATTAAAAAAAAAAATGATTACTTTGATTCATTATAAGTTGTTGTAGTAAGTTTTACAAATGTTGTTCTTTAAGTTCTTCTAGGAAAATAAAACTCACAAGTCACTCGAGATATCTTCAGAACATTCAAATTTAGCTTTTTTGATGGATTGCATGGCTTTGTTGGATAACTTTTTTTTTTTTTACTCATCTTGATAAGTTAGAGCACTGAAAGTGTAAGAATGAATGTATCATGGATACTTAGGTACAAAATATATATTGGATACATCCTCCTTCTGGCATAGATTTCCTTGCAATGCTATTGCAGGATGCTGCCAGTTGCCAATAGAAAATTCTTCTGATCATTGCTTAACTGGCATTTTTTTGGCCTTGCCTTGCCATCTTCCCCTTTAACTACTTATTAATGTTTGTGCTGCAGCAGCTGTGTATGTAACTGTGTGCTTCTTGTGGCACAAACACAGAGCAAAAGAACAGCCTCTGCCCACAAGCCCTTCCAATCTAGTTTCAAGGAAAGTGATAACAAATAGACTCAGGCAGACAGGCAACAGTAGTAATCAATGAAGCAAAACTTGGCCTTGTGATAAGCAGCGGGGTTGGCTTATATGTAGCTGAATCACCATCACATTTTTCTGTCATGTAAAAAGAGAATTTTAAGAAGGTTTCCCACTAGGTCATAGTTTCGGTATTTCTGGCCCTTGAGTAATCTTCAGATCAGTCATCTCCCAGGAAAGTAATGCCAAAAAAGACTCACTAAGATTAAGGTGTTTTCTGATTAGAAAATCATAGAAAATTATTACAATCAGCTGTAAGAAGCTGCTACAAAGAGGGAAGAAATAACTTAGTTTCTGTTTCTAGTCTGTGCTACAGAGTATAGGTAGAGGAAATGCAATTTATCCTAATACAATGCATAGAAAAAATTGGAATAGAGTGTCTAGGACACCCTCCAAGTTCCTGTCACAGTAATTTTAAATAATTTGGTCAGACAAATACCTGCCAGAGAAGACAGGTACTGTGTGAATGTGCCATGAATGCACATGAAATTGAAGTGTAGAAATACGACCTTCTAAGCCCTTTTCCAATTCTTTTTTTCTGAGTTGCCCATTTTATGAGCTTGTTTAAGAAAGTAAATGGAAGCCCACAGTTCTAACAAAGCTCCTGGTCCTATTGGACCAGGACTGAACCAGGACTGCTTCTCCTTGGCCGATTTGAAGGAAGTAAATACATAGTTGCTTCCCATTGTGACTCTGTCTAATGACCTGGGTTTGTTGAAATTTGGATATAATAGGAGATTTCTATCCTGGGTCATTTTGTAACAGTGTGCACTGACTATTTCTATATTGATATGTAAAGAGAGCTCTAGGAATTGTTTCCAGGGCATTGAGACCAAAGCTGACCCACACTGACATGATGAAGTTGTCTTTTCCAGAACTCAACAGGCCTGCCCATGCCACAAACCTCTTGGTCTTGCATCTTTTCATTCCTTTCTATCTGTATCTGTCCTTCTAGTCCTAAGACAGAATCCTTAAATTTTTCTTTGCCAGTGCAGGTGCCCTGCAAATGATTGATATGACAATGTGGAGGGGCCAAACTTTTAGCTAGCTTCAGGGATCCTGCTAAGTATGTTAGAAATGTTGAGCTGAGTATCATACTGGCAGATGAGTTTTGCAAGCCTGTTGCCTCCCATGAAAAGCAAATTGAGTTGAGTAGTACAGGATTAGGCCCCTGAAAAGTAGAGTCGTTGCTACTGCAGGGGGTAACCTGTGCCTCTTTTAGTTCTTAGAATGAGTTTTCCCATCAGACATGAGAATAAGTTTATGATGAGGTTACTTGCACAGAATTAATCCTGCAGACTGTTCTTCTGATCTGCCCTTTATGGTTCACGTTTGGTAACATGATAGCATTTCCAATTTCCAGACATCTTTAGTGAAACCTGGGGCTATTACAGAGATAGCTAGACCTCAGCTGTATGAGCCTCAGTAGCAGCCTTGATAATTTGGAGGCATACATGTGTCCTTAGATATCTATCAAGTATTTTTTCTTTCTTTAGATATCCATCATGCCTGTAAATTTACTAGGGAGAGTGTAGTGTTGTGCTTTTATATGATACTCAGAGTTTCTACACCTTGGATTTCTGTATAGTGTAAGTAATGTTTCTCCATTGACTTTACAGTAATATTCTGCTGAGACAGCTGCATCCCTTTGCCATGAACAGCATTGAGGTTGCATGCTTCATATACACATAATTCTTGATCTTTGCCACTTCAGATTGAATTACTGAACTAACACAGTTTAGGTCTAAATGTGACACCATTTAGAAACATGAATATCGTGGCTTTTCCTAATGAGGGTTATTTTTTGAGAGCTCCAGACTATGCATTGGCTTTGAATTTAGTTCTGGAGGAAGTTCAGAGTGCTGGTTTTAATCTATGACACACTAACATTTACACTGAAAGTATCCTACAGGTCACCCTTCTTCCAATTCTTTTACTTAGCAGTTTAAGAACTAATGATTTTTCTCAAGTTTATAATTCCTCACATCTTTTTTCTTGGATTGAGGCATGCAATACCTGTAAAAAAGGTCCTATACTAGGTCCTGTACTTCTAGAAACACTCCTTTTAATTTTCTAGCAGCCCATATATTTGCTGACCTTCAGAACAGAGCTGCTTGTATCACTGATTTTTCGGTTCAGCAGTTCAAACAACAAGAAGAAAAAAAAGTCATTATGGGCCAAGCTGAAATGAAAATTTGTTTGGTTGCTTCTCTCTCACCTCCAGAGAGTTAAAAGCTAAATCATTTTGGGTCAAAGGAAATACCTTATTTAACCCTAAGTGACATATCAGATAAATTGTATGCCCCTTCAATAATAGAGAAGGAATTTGGGAGCAAAGTACTAAAATCACAGGGAAATTCATTCATAAAAATTAATGTATGAGACTGTATTCTGTTTACCTCCTGGTCAAATGTGCAAGAAGTAGGATTCAACCCTGGACTTTAAGAGAGCCAACTTTGACATCTTGAGGGAGCTCCTTGGAGCAATCCCCTGGATTAGGGTCCTAGAAGGAAAAGGGGTCCAGGAGAGCTGGCTAATATTCAAGCATTACTTTCTCCAAGCTCAGTCAGTGCATTCCCACAAGAAAGAAGTTAAATAAGGGGAGCAGGAGACCTACATGGATAAGAAAGGAGCTGTTGAGTAAACTTAATGAGAAAAAGAGAATATACGTCATGTAGAAGAAGGGCGAGGCCGCATGGGATGAATATAGGTGCATTGTCAGAGAATGCAGATGCAAAACGAGGAAGGCCAAGACCTGTCTGGAATTAGAGTTAGCGAGGGATGTCAGAGACAACAGGAAGAGCTTCTATAAATGTATCAGCAACAGGAGGAAGACTAGGGAAAATGTTAGCCTGCTGCTGAATGGAGAGGGGGCCTTGGTGACAGAGGATGCCACGAAGGCAGAATTACTAAATGCCTTCTTTGCCTCTGTCTTTACTGCTAAGGCTAGTCCCCAAGAACTACAGAGCCCAGGTAAAAGAGAGATAAATGGGCGAGAGGAAGATCTTCCACTTGTCGAGGAGGATTGGGTTTGGGATCACTTAGGCAAACTGGCCACTCACAAACCTATGGGCCCAGATGGGATGCACCCAAGAGTGCTGAAGGAATTGGCGGAGGTTATTGCTCAGCCTCTCTCCATCATCTTCAAGAGGTCCTGGAGAGCAGGGGAGCTGCCCGAGGACTGGAAGAGAGCCAACATCACTGCATTCTTCAAAAAGGACAAGAGGGAGCAGCTAGGCAACTACAGGCTGGTAAGCCTCACCTCCATCTCTGGAAAGGAGATGGAGCAGCTCATCCTAGAAAGCATCTCTAGACACGTGAAGGAAAACAAGGTGAGCAGGAGTAGTCAGCATTCACCAAGGGGAAGTCATGTCTGATGAACCTGATAGTCTTCTGTGATAGGATAACTGGCCGGATGGATGATAGGAGAGCTGTGGATGTTATCTACCTTAACTTCGGCAAGGCTTTTGACACTGTCTCACATCATATTCTCATAGGAAAGCTCCGGAAGTGTGGACTAGACAGTTGGACAGTGTCAAATTGAATACAGCCTGGATGACAGAGATCAGAGGGTCATGATCAGTTGGGTCAGGTCTAGTTGAAGGCCTGTGGCCAGTGGTGTCCCGCAGGAGTCAGTGCTGGGCCCAGTGCTGTTCAACTTGTTCATCAGTGACCTGGATGAGGGCACCCAGTGCACCCTGAGCAAATTTGCGGACAATACCAAGCTGGGTGGAGTGGCTGACATTCCAGAGGCCTGTGCTTCCATTCAGAGAGGGACCTGGACAAGCTGAAGAGTTGGGCAGAGAGGAACATCATGAGGTTCAACAAGGGCAAGTGTAGGGGCCTGCACCTGGGAGGAAGTAATCCTTGGCACCAGTACAGATTAGGAGTTGATCTGATAGAGAGCAGCTCTGCAGAGAGGGACTTGGGAGTCCTGGTTGACACCAAGTTAACCGTGAGGCAGCAGTGTGCCCTCGTGGCCGATAAGACCTATGGGATCCTGGCCTGCATCAAGAGGAGTGTTGCCAGCAGGTCGAGGGAGGTGATCCTGCCCCTTTCCTCAGTTCTGGTGAGGCTGCACCTGCAGTATTGCATGCAGTTCTGGGCTCCCCAGCACAGGAGGGATGTGAAGCTTCTAGAGAGGGTCCAGGGGAAGGCAACAAAGATGATTAAGGTACTGGAACATCTCTTGCATGAGGAACGACTAAGTAAGTTTGGCGTGTTTAGCCTGGAGAAGAGAATATTGAGAGGGGATCTGATCAACATGTATAAATACATTAAAGACAGAATCACAATCACAGAATCTTCAAGGTTGGAAGTGACCTCTAGAGATCATCTAGTCCAACCTTCCCACTCAAGACCACAAGTTATAGCTGTAATATGCCATAGGACATGTCCAATGTTTTGCTTTGAAAGAACACTGGAACATCCTCATTGCACATGCTATATAATAACCCAAGCTTCAGAGAGACACTCCAGACACTCTAGTTGTCAACTACCAATTTACCCTGAGGGACAAAATCTTCCTGATTGCAAATTTGATGTTTAATTTATTGCTGTAAATGCTGTGAGTCTTTAAGGGAAACATTTGATTTTAGGTCTAATGTAGGTACAAGTACTATGAGCTTTTAGGTTTGCTCTGATATACTTCTCACCTTTATTTTAGGGTTAATGTCTTCAGTGAGGATGCAGGAGACCCATGTAAGATATTGCCTTGCACAGAGACACTATTGTTCTTAAAGTTTTCTTGTGTCTTAAGTGCCTTGTCTTTAACATTTTCATTTCTTGCCAAGTCAGAGCATAACAAACTATGAAGGTAATGGAACAGTTTGTTTTACAAGGGCATCGACTTTAAGACACTCTAACAGATTGTCAAAAAGAAAAGAGAAGAGAGAGCAATAAACTGTGTGTAAAATGTCCTATTATGTGATTTAAGGTTATGAAGAGATAATAATATTGAAGTACAGAAAGTACCATTTTGCTTTTTACTGAGAAACCCCAAATTTATCTGCTCCAGAGTTTATAAAGTCAATTATTTAATGAACATGAAGCCCTGCTGTTGTTATATTTTCTCTTGTTCCCATAGAGTTATATGCCAAGCTATTTTATTAATCTGAGAATGTAATACAATACTATTTAGAATTTCAGAAACTTACTTTATTAAAACTAATATTCAGAGGTTATTGAGAGAATGAGAAAGCAATTGTTTCAGCTGCACTGAAGCAACAGTAATGTTTGTGTTAACTTCCTTTTTAATTCTTGCCTTAGCAAACGCCTGTGCCAATCAAGGAAAGCTCATTAATTCAGTTAACAACCATAACAGCCATTTTTCTTGTGGAATCAAAGAGGCAGAACTCCACTACACATTGCCCATTAGCTTACTGATTTTTTTATATCTAAAATTCATAGCTCTGCTCTGTATAAAATTTTCTTGAATTAAATTCATAAGCATTTCCTCAGGATCTGATCATACTGTATTGAATGAAAGTGAGGAAAGGGGCCTGTTAAATATATGACATGATGTTTTGCATTTTGTGGAACCAAAAGCTATTTCTTCATCATGCTTTTTGAGACGAAAATAATATGCCAAAGGAGCAAAGTTGATGGAAAAGGCAAATAATGTTTTCATCTCCTCAGGTACCAGCTAGCTCTTTTGTCTTGTAAGATGTGACTGAGGGTGGTGTATTTGTTGGAGAAACAATGCTTTCAGCCTTCCTTTCAGGGATGTGTGACACAGGCCTCCTCTGCTATGAAAGCTACTCACCATATATGTAAAGAGCTTTCCTTTGAAAGCTGGACTAAAAAAATAAGAATAAAGACTTATAAGTAAAATATGTAGGACTCCAAGTCCGATTGACTTTCAGGCAGACATAAGTTGCTTTAAATGTAGGTCATTTAAAATTTTG
Organism: Nothura maculosa; assembly: GCA_032353885.1. Taxonomy (NCBI): domain Eukaryota; kingdom Metazoa; phylum Chordata; class Aves; order Tinamiformes; family Tinamidae; genus Nothura; species Nothura maculosa. The sequence continues at coordinate 180,655 of JAUBOD010000123.1, forward strand.
CTCATGTGCTTATTTCTTACAAAACTGTATCCTGTCTTTAATTTATGTAGAAAGCCTCCACAGATACATTGTCAATGGTCTGCAAATAAGGACTTTTTAACTTCCTAAATACCAAATAAGTATTGTCTAATATTTATGAGGGCCTGGAAATACTGTGTTAGTAGAGAGGTCAGAAAATATAGTCGTTGTGGTTGATATAAGTGATTTCCTCTCTCAATAATATAATTCTAACTTAAAACTGAATGTAAGCTGCAAATGAATTGTTGCAAATATTGGCTCAGAATATGATAGATTCATATGTTCACATTTCCTTTAGTGGGTTTTTCCCCCAAAGACACTTAAATAATTAAGTTTTTTCTGGCAGGAAAGCAAATTCTAAAGTTACAAAAACAATATTGAAATTCATACACAGTATGCTTATGCCCTCAGTATATAAGCACTCAGAAAACTGTGAAAATTAAATATAGTCACATGCTTTGCCTGACCAGCTACAGTGTACTGACACAGATAGATAACAAGCACTAAATATCACAGGCTCACAGGGAACTGTTTAGGTGTAATCCCCGGTAAAAACTATTCACCAAAAGTGGTCAGATGATCCTGACTAACAAATAAACAAGAAAGCAAATTTTCTAACAGATATTCAGCAAGCAGAAAATGAGGTTACATTCAGTGGATGAATTATTCATTATGAAATATTTTTCAGTTCTAATAATTACAGCAGGGAAAAATTAATGTTACAGCAAATACTTTAATTTTTATAATAAAAAGAGACTCATTTAAATGAGCCTCAAAAAAGAGATTTCTAAATGGAAGAAAGAATGAGACATGATCAAGTATAATATGATGTCCCATCCTGTATAAAATTTACACCTCTCAGTAATTTTACACAGATATAATCCCACACAAAGATCCATTGAGTTAAGTATCTGGACAAAGTTATTGGGAAAAGTTATTTTCTTAACCATAGTTATATTTATGATATATTTATTGGATTACATACTAATTGACTTAAGTATAGATTTAGTTCTGATTACTTTCTTCCTAATTTTCTTGCTATAACTTCACTGCTTGGGGATCACAAATTCAAATTATAGTTCTCAAAGCTTTGCTGAATGAAGAGATTCATCAACAAAGCTACCAAAGTTTAAAATAACTAAAGTCACTAAAATGATAGTATGGATCTCAACGGAAATTAAGAACAGCCTCATAGCAGGCAGTTTTTGTACAACCATGGAAAAAATGTTTATTCTATCTTCAAGGGAAATAATGGAAAACAATGAAAAGAATGCTGTATTTACACTTTCTTTGTTGTTAGAACTTTTAAAAGAATAAAATTGATTGCACAAATGAAATAAATATCCTTGAGGAAACATCTTAGAAGTTTTATTATTATTATGCCAGTAATATTTAAAGGGAAGACATCTTAATTATTGCGTTAACAGCCTTACATTTTTGCTTAAGTTGTATAGGTTCATTCAGAAAAAACAAATATTGTGTTTTGAGGCATTCAGAACACTTATTGATTCAAAAGCTACCTTTCTTTCAAAATTGAAATTTCCACAGGAAAAGTTGGCAGTGAAATTTTTAATATTTTCTTGAAAATAAAAGTGATTAAAAGAGAATAAAAGAGATTTAAAAGTTTAGCATTAAAAATGCAAAACTGTTACATATTTTTGAAGAATTGAAATGAAAGCAAAATCTCTTTGGTTTTGATAACTTTTATTTAAGAAGAGCAAAAACTTTTCCTGACCAAATTTAATAGTGTCCTCTGATAATTTCAGGAGATTGTTTAGATGTTGGATAGGAAACCTCTTGTTTCCTTTACAAGGTCTTTTTTAAATAGAAAAAGATATGTTTAATTAGTCTGCTGTATCATTTAACTTGCAGACTATCAACTATCAACTATCAACTATTATTTTACTAGGTGGTAATATGTTATTAAACTCATCATTTCAAACCATGTTCCAAAAATAATCTGTTGAAATGTGAGTTGCTCCCAGAATCCAGCTGCTCAAGAACTAAATAATTGTTTTGTAACTATGACTCAAGAGAGTGAAAGTCAAGTGCAGTACACGTCAAAATACGTGTACTGAAAGCTGTCCCACTAATGCAATAGTAATATTGGGATTAGGAATCCACTCTCAAGGATATACAGTCTATGAATATGCAGTCAGCACATCCCTGCTCCTATGATTTTTCCAGTTTGTTATAGAAGGATAATAAGAACACAAAGGTGCAGCCATTTCATGTTTAAAAAATAAAAAATATAAAAAAACAAGGGCTGTTCTGGTACTGGCTAAATGTTGGAATAGTTATTAATGCAGCCTGGATTGAAAGAGGAGCTAGATGCATTTTTTGTAACCAGAGTTCAATAAATGCAAGGCCAAAGGGCTTTTTGCAGAATCTCTTCCTTTCTTCCCAGGAATGGTCTGTCATATTTTAGAACAGCAGAAAGACACAAAATTCCTTTCTTCTGTTTGTTTTGGAATGTGGGGGGTGGTGTGGGGAGCTGTGTCATATTTTCCGGTTTCTCTCCCTTGTGGAGCAATTGGCCTCACCTGAGCCCAGGTGCAGCTCCTCATGGCAGACCTCCATGGCAATCTCTGCAGTAGGTCTGACATCTGCTGAAGTGCTGGCCTGTAGGGTTTTCGTTTAACTATTTTCATTGCAATGTGGGACAGCAATACAAGGGGGCACCTATGGGGATCCGAAGGTAGGTGTTCTAGCCATCACAGTTCTTTGCATAGCCTTAGATGTGCTGCTCTGATTCTTGGGGCCTCATTTACTTGGTATGTAAAATGACATTTCTCAGTTTGAAGGCAGCATTTGGGCTCAGCAGTTCTTTCCAGCCCTTCATATTTTCACTTCTGCCAGCCTCCTCTGTCGTGCGTTGTTGTGGATTCCCTGTGTGCTTTCAGGCAGTGTATTGAAAGCAGCTAGGCGCATCTGCTACATTTTTTCTTTTTGCATCTGTTTTTCCTAGTGCAATTTTGCTTAGCCAGTGGCAGCTGTTAGATCTCTAATTGGCAGTGGAATACGTCTCAAATTGCATGAACTGTATAACATGCAAAATATAAATGTTTCTATAACACTGCCCTGTTGCAACCATTACGTTAATGCAGGATCTTTTACAACATGAGGTACTACTACTCATCCCTTCATTTTACTCTTAAAAACCCAGCTCCAGAGGGGAGCATTTTTCAATCACAAACCTATGCATGTCGTTAGGATTCTCATTACAGTCCATACTATTTATTTATGGAGTGCTCAGAGGAGTGTGAGATGCTGTATAGCTCTGCAGACCTTCTGAGCAAGCTTTAGTTATGGTAAGGAAAGTGAGAGCCCTGAACAATAGGCGAGTCAATTTCTTTTAACATTTATTGGATCTGAGAGCAAAACTGGAGGGAAGGAAAGGGAGGCTTCCCTGCTGAAGTATCTCTAAAACTTCCATGGACTTAACTGGCATTAGAATTGAGGACTTAACAGCAGCCACATGCTCTTCTAGCAGTGACGGCAATAATTTCAAAGACTGTAAAATCTTCTGTTTATTTTTCCATTTCTATGTCTCCTCCAGAAAGATTTCTGTGTCAGCTTCCATTGTGCCCTGTGGGGAAAGCCTGATTTTTCGCTTCCATGGGATTGCTGATGCCTAACTAACAATAATAAAAGCAGTCCGGGTCCCTGAATCCTCCCTGGGACGCTGCAGCCAGCAGCTGCTGTCGTGCATTGCAGCTTGGCTTTTCAAAAACACCCACGGAAACAGACTACACCGACTTGTCAGTGGCTATTCAATTCTTCAATTAAAATGTGAGCTGTCTCTTTTATAGTTCTGTGTTTTGCCTCTGTTTCTTATTGCGGTACTTTTAACTGATGCAGGTTATTTTAACACTTGCTTTTTGGCAGTCGGTTATATATTGAGGATTTTTTGTCCTCTGGGAGGTGTGCTCAGTTGTTTTGATTGATTTTCACTCTTTTTATTACCTGCAAAATACTAGATTCTGAAAGTAATAGCAACCATCGTTAAATAGTATAGGAAATAAAAGATATTTTGCTTGTCTTAAGGCTGTTTCAATCTCCTTTCCTCTTTCTACACAGACACATAAGTTTGTCTGTGGCTTAGGAAAAGAAAAAGCCTTTTTAAACTTGAGGGTTTTTTTTGGTTCTTTCTTTTAAAGGTAAGCTTGAAAGACTATACATTGTATGAACAGAATAAGAAAAATAAGTTAAGCTCTAAGAGTCTGCTTTATTTTGTCCGTTACATTTATTCTTGCTGTTAGCAGGATTAAAATTTACTACTAGAGAGAGGCATAAATAAAAACGTACTTTTGGAGAATATATGTAAATGCAAACACACCTTTCAAGACTTCATTTGGCAGTTCAGATGCCTAAGTTCTTGAGCTAGGAGCTACTGTAAAACAGAGTGCAGGATGGGGAAAAAAACTGAGCCAGAGGCAGAGCAAGACTATAATCAAGCTGTACAGAGTAGCATCCTCTAGGCTGTGTTGCTATATATTTGCTTTGGTTCTGTTTTGTTGATGGGGCATTTGTCTTTTCAGAATATTCAAAATTTGTTAGCTGCAGAGTGGATCTACGTTTTGAGATCTAATTCCCTCCTAGGATTTGCTCCCTGCTGTCCTGCCAGGAGCAGTAAATAATCCTGCAGGGTGTGCTGGAGAAGAGGATGAGCAGCACCGCTGCTGCCAGGAAGGGAGGAGGAGGATGAAGGGCTAATTCTCCCCTCTGCACGGGGAAGGCAGCAGGCTGGATGCACTGTTTTCCATGCCTAGGTGAGGGGAGGAGGCTAAGCAAGGGCTGGCTCTGGCATATCGGTTCAGAGCATTCTGAAATCAATAGCGCACGTCTGCATTTAGCACCAGGATTTTCAAGGCAGGTAAAATAATACTGCCTGAAATCTTCCTGTACAAAAAAAAACAAAAAAAAACAAAAAAAAACAAAAAGAACAGCTGTGATCATTTAAGAGCTGCCTGACCTGTCAGGTGTTGCTGCACAGAGATTCTCTGTTGATGGCTTTTGATCACAGCCAGATCATCAGCCTCAGGAGAGCTAGTGGCATGCTTGGGGATGCCCCTACCACACAGAAAGAGTGCTGGTGCTCACGGTGATACAGCCCAGAATATAGGGGCCGATGCACCCTATTAAACAGGTGCTTAATCTCTTTGCTGAGACCTAAGGCAGCACTAAAGGCAGGTGTAATTTAAACTTAGCTGCTCAAACACCAGTTGAGGAAATGCCTTTTGCAGAGTACCAGACCTTTCTGCATGCCAGCCTCAACCTGTGCAATTTGCTTGCACCTGAGGAACTGACCCTTTGAGTGACAAGGACAATGATCAGCACCTGGCCTGAAATAGAATGAAAGTGGGTTTTAATCCCATTATTTCCTCCCACAGCAATTTCTTTATAATGGGGGGGGGGGGGAGGGCAACCTGTGAAAAGTGTAGCTAGTTAGCATATATTTCATTATTCCTTTATATGTTTATTTGCATTGTTTCCCGGGCATGCAAGTGAACGACGTGAGCAATGTGATTTGAATGCTTCAGTGACTGGGTCTTTTAAATAAAACCAAGAGGGAATTGATCAGTGTCACGAAAAAGCCAAAGAATCCCTTAAGCAGCAGCTCACATAACTGTGGGTTGCATAATTCAAAGCTGTCCTGGGGCATCTTTAAATGATGCATAGATTTTGTTTTCTTACTTTACATTTTTGAGAAGAGAAAGTTAGATGAAAGTTTCCTGCCGGTCACAGTGGCACTGAGAGACATGAAGTGTTTTCCTTGGAAGAAGCAGCTGCCCTGTCTGCCGCTTGCATAGGGCAAGGGAGGGAAATTAGCTCGGCTGCTCTAAATAGGAGACACTGCCTGAGTGACGCTCTCTCCCTGGTTAATTAAGATACGTGTTGAAAAGGTAATGTGGGAAGACAAGTTCAAGCCTTTTAAAGTCACTATTAGATGCTGTTAGTGAGGATGGGGTGAGTGTTCCTGCTTTGGCTTGGGAGGGGATTTGCAAACCAAATTGCGGTCTGGTACATAAGGGCTCTCACTGCATGAGGCTCCCTTCAACAAAGCCTGTGCTGTCAGCACTGGATGATGCCAGGCGGGGAATGCAGCCCAGAAATAAATCCAAGATAATGGTTTTATTTGTTTGGGACGTTTAAGTTTTTTAAATCAGCAAATTAAGACAACATAATTAGTTAACAACAAACTGCATTTGTTTAGCCCCACCAGCCTGGAGAACCCGCATCGTTAAAACATCACCCAATCTGCTATTTTTAATTACCACACTTTTTGAGACAGAGGTATACACATTTTAATTTTCTGCCTTCTCAAACAGCAGCGGAAGTTTAATAAGTCGATATTTACGAGAGAAGAGATTGCAATTTATAACAGCAGCCCTCCGATCTGATGGCGTGGGCTCTGCCAAGCCAAGGCCCGTGAGCCGCTAGGTGGCACAGCCCACTTACATTTGCTGGCAATGGCCATGGAGAATCACCAGGGCTGGGGCTGCTGCAATCGCAGCTGAGACAGATGTATAAACAAGCAGCAGAAATGCCCAGCATGAGGAATTATGATGGGGGCAAGAAGACCCCTCAGGTGTCCTGCCACAGTCTTGACTCCTGCTGGCAACCTGGGGGTGGCGGTCCTGATGTGGACAAGAAGTAAATGGTTCTTGTAAACGGCTGCATTCGGTGCGAGGATGGAGAAGGAAGAAGGTGGCTGAGTGCTCTTGCACTACTGTCCTGAGGTTCCCCGTCCTCTGTGCGTGCGGTCCTCTGTGCGTGTGACCAGCAATGCCGTATTCAGCCACCGACTTGCTCTCAGTTTGCAGATCCCTTTGCAGTCAGTGTAGAGATGTTGTAGGGGTTGATAAATTTCCAAGGAAGAAAGGTGTTTTTTTTTTTTAAAAAAAAAAAAAAAGAGTTAGCTATTGTGCATAATACACATCTTTTTGGCACAATGCAGAATTACAACAATGTGATACCTATCATAGCCTGATCAATTCCTGAATGCCCCCTCTGTTTCCTCTTTGGGGCAGAAATTGTGCTATTGCACTTAGGGTAGTGCCAAGTATGCTGGCGACGCTTATGCTGCACGTGGCAATTCAAAACAGAGCTTTATTTTAAGTACATTTCAATGATGTGTTGCCAATATATTAACATGGGGGATCCCACCAAATTACACCCTGTAGCCCATAATAACATCCATTTTTCCAAAAAGCAAAGTGCATTTGAAGAGAAGAGGGAGTGGCAAATATACCCTTTTGTTTACCCATTTAAACAAAAAATATCCTCTAAAAGGATGTAACAAAACAGTAACTTGGCAAATAAGCTTGGCAAATAAGCTAACAGCCAAGGCCAGATTCTCTGTTGTGTAAGAGACTTGTTGCACTGGCAGCATGGCTGCAGATACCCTGCAGAGCATCCCTTGTATACAAGGAATCTCATGCATCTCCTTGGATACAGAGGACTCCTAATTAGCCAAGCACTTGTCTGCATGTACTTGTACTTGTACTGCCTCATGATGGCACAGAGGGTAGTTTGGGAGAAGGAGAGGGCTGGGGCAAACCTCTGGTCTCTGTACATTTGCTACAGCTCTTGCGTCAAGCAGCATCTCCTAGAAAATTTTTCTGTAGCAAATTAAGAGGATGACCGGGGTGCTGGTAAGCTGGTTGTTTTCTCTGGGGTTTGAGGCTTACTGACGGATAAGGCAGTCTGGGGTGTGCTTATCTGCTTTTCCCAAAGCAGTAAAAGGATATCTCACTCGCATTGTAACTTTGTTCCTATGAGTGTATGGTTTCATCCTGTATTCCTGAAGCTGCAGGCAGTATTGCAGGTGGGTTATGTAATTCTGGTATAGATAGCAAGAGAGGATCCTGAAGCCAAGCCTTTTGCTCTTCTTCCTCAGGGATTTCATGCAAAAGCTGGGCTTGGATGTTGTGTGCATTTAACATGCAGCTGCTGGCAGTGCTCAACGTCTCCCACAGCCAAAAGGTATTGTGGTGAGTAGAGTGTGAGGAGAGTGTGGTATTTGTGCGTCCTGGGTTGGATGACCTGCTTTTCCAGCAACTTCATAAAACTCACTTTTGCAATTTATAAGTAACTTTGGTGTGAGGTCAATCTTCACTCTTTTGCTGGAAGCTGTGTTACTAGGTAGTCAAAGAAGATAAGATACCTTGAGGTAGCAAAGATGTGCAAGAGGTCAGTCTTGGATTCTAGTTGTCCTTTCTATTTTTTTTTTTTTAAATACAGTGGTTGCTGCAGGTAGGAAATATGTTAAATATTTCATGCTACATCATGGGGACCTATGGAAACATTCCAGGAACTAATCTGGTCATCCTGGGCAGGAATAGCTCATTGCTATTCAGAATGGGAGACAGTGCCATCATGCCAACACTTTGATCAGTGTGGAGGCAGGATTGCAGCCCTGAGCTGCTGGCAAAGCAAAGACCCTATGGAACAGCACTGTGTGTAACAAACTATGCTTGGTTTATGTTCTCTGCTGGATGCTGAAATTTTAAACAGTCTGACCTGTATAATGAAAACCAATGCAGAGTTTAAACAACTTTTGGAATATGCACAGTAACATCACAATTGCATAAGGGTTTTATAACAGGAAGTTTGGGGGTTATAGAAGTGACTGAGACAAAGGAGAAAAACAAAAACTGTCACATTGAATCACATTCATTTTGCTCAATATAATTGGACTGTTTTTTACTTCGTGACATCAGAGAGGTGCATATGCTGTTTGCTTCTAAAATATTGCCTCAGAAAATATAAATTCTCTTCCTTGAACAATAGAGTGTTTTTCAAGGATATCAGCTTTACAAAAAAAATGTTGCATAGCGTGTATGGTTTCTTATTTTCCCAGCACAACTTACTGCATTGTAATTAAGGCTGCTGCTGCTTTTTGTAACATTCATACTAGTATTTCATTACTGTGAATATAGGATTTCAGCCTGTTTTTCTTGATCCAGAAGACAAACCATCCCGAGTGTTGCAAATGGGTTAGGCATAGATCAGTCAAGAATTAGCAAGTTAGTTAATTTCGAGTGATTGAGCTTTAAACTACATTTGGATTATCCCATTCAAATTCACCCCAAGCTGCAATTCACTGTAGTAAAACAGTGATTCCTAAGGGTATATCAATTGCAAATCTTCCCTAATGATTTTAAAATCTCCCAAATGAATTGGTATATTGACACAGCTCTGTCCACAGTGGGGAATATTTGTAGTTCAACAGCTATAAATCCGAGAACAGTTGAATGATCTTGTACTAAAACCACATATTTAAATGTTATACACATCCACTGTACCTTCTCCAAGTATATTAGCTTATTTAGTAGCTCTAACAGAGAAATGCTATCTATTGCTGTTGTCACACTTCCAACTAGAGGATGTATATCTGGGGAGGCTGCCACCACACTCACAGTCCCATTACCCGTCAGCTCTGCAGGCACCAGCTGAGATGCTCAGATCCCAGCTCTGGCAGGGAAAGCAGAGATCTGTTTTATGTAACCATGTCATTGATCCCCTGGCTTTTGGTGATTCACCTTCTCTGATTCTCTGAATTCTTTCCTTTTTATCCCAGAATCTTCTCTAAAATTTTTTCTAAATAAAATTTTGGCAGAAAAAAAGTAGTATGCTCTCTACTGACAACTGTTAATTCATACCACCCACAGTAATTTGAGAACACAAAGATACATCAAAAGTATTGCCAGCATGAAAGAGACTTGATTTTGGGAAGAGAACATATTTATGCTGGAGGTTGAGACTCTCCTAGTGCATAGTTACAAATGATATAGTTAAAAATGTCATCTTTAGTAGCGTGAGTAAATGTCATGTGTATGGTTGTAAGAGACCATTTCTTCTAATGAAATTATATATAAAATTAAGGTCATGTACCTCTTCTTGCACGAACAGTGGTCTATTTCTGAAATATTCCAGACATCTGTCTAAACAAACGAATGAAAAATCTTTGTGATCTTTACTAAAGAAACTTCTTATGGTCTGAATATAAGTTTTTCTGTTACAGATAATGGTCTTGTGTTTTTAACTTTGACTCTTACAGAGAGTGAATTAATACATTAAATTCATCTTCAAATTTCCCTGCATTGTAATTACAAAGATTTGATATGGGTATATCCTTTTTCTAAACAATGTCACATCATTTTATGCTGATCCCTGATCTCATTTTCAATATAGCTAGGATTACAGTAGTGGATAGTACACAAAGCAAACATTTCCTGCAATCAATACCATAGAGGCATGTTTGAATAGGCTGCAAGTGTACTTTAGAAACAGCCTCTCTTTAAACCATGGCATGGCACTGGAAATCAAGCAAAGCAGTAGATGCTTCTTTCCGAATTTACATCCCAGGTCTTCCTAACAGGGCATTCACAGTGAAAGACTCAGCAAAACCTCCTATCCATTGAATTTCTAAGGCAAATGACAAAACCTACATACTCAACTTCAGCCTTACCATTCTCTGAACTTCCGAGTACACTTACAGTCTGTAGCATGAATCAGTGCTTCAAGTGGAGTCTTCTCCACTCACTATACACCCTGTGGGTTATAGCTCTGTTAAGGACCACAGATAATAAAAGAAACAGGACATTGACATCTCATGTGGATTGACAGCAGGGACTAAGGAAACTACAGATTTATATTTGTGTCACTGAAAGGGAAACTTCAGTTTGGGGTGATTAGCTGAACTATTTTTAACCTTCTTTCCCAAAGAAGGCTATAAGAAAAGTTCAGCTTTTTTATGTATTTCTTGAACACAGGCAACTATGTCAAAATAGGAGACTGTAGTCAATGCCCCACAAAGGAGGTATATTTTCTATGAGTGGGGCAGTTGTCTGCTTTATTTCACCAATAGGGCATCCACCGCAGATACTGGGATCAGCATCAGCTGGAGAATAGCCTGGCTTCTGCCCAGCCAAACAGGCACAGAGCTCTGTAAGCAGCTAAAGAGACTTGAAGGAGAAAGCGAGTAAAATTCAAAGAGACAAGAGGAAAAGTAGGACTATTTTGAGAAAACACAGGGAGTATAAAATGCAGCTAAGGATTTAAAAGACACAAGGGTATGATTTGAAGATGATTGGGGATGTAAGAAATGTATGGAAATGTATTTCACTTGTCTATTCATTCACCTCGCATTTAATATTGTGTTTACTTCTCTTATCCAAAGCAGCAGGTGTAAATCCAAATCTAGATTTCTATGTATTTATTGTTTTGGATCAGATTAACCCCTAATGTGTGTTTATTGGCCCAAACTGAAACATGTCACTACAGGTAAGATTCATCTGATGAAATCTAAACACTGACTTTACAGATGCTACATCGAGCTGGGCCCTCTGCACTCGTTTTCTCATCAGTGGAGGCTGTAGGCCCTTCTAAAGGAGTGATTCATGCTTTAGACTTTCTTTTTCTGTTGTTTTTTTCCTAATGAAAAATTAAAAACTTCATCACTCTTTAAACTCTCTGACAAGCATTTAGGAAACTCTCAATAAACTACTGTTATTTCTGTGTCTAGGGTAGTGGTTCTCTCTACACTTCATTCAAAATGTGGCGATGGTTAAAAATGTTGAATTTCTAATAGAAACTACTTTAAATTCTGAGTGACCTCATTTAAGGTTTAGAGGAAGAAGATCTCAATTTTGCATAGCAAAGAGCTAGTCATAATTGATTGGTATCAGCAGAAACAGGTAGACAGGCAGCACAAATGTGGAAAATAACTGAATAATAGGAGCAACATGTGAAGTTGCAGGAGAGACAATATCTCATAAAAATTATTCTAAGATGTATAAGCAAATATATTTACCTGTCTTGGATATGAATCTACATACACATTGCTGCTGTGAACCATTTATACTGGAGCTACAGTATGTTATCACTTCTGACCTGTACCTGAGCAAGAAATAACACATATGCAGCAAATGATAGCTCCACATGAGAACACAAATTATCTTGGTATACATTTCTGTAATTGTTGACAGACCAGTTCAATTTGTTACTAGTTTCAGATCCAGATGGCATGATTTTAGTACTAGTCCTGCGAAAGTCCAGCACTGCAAAAGCACTGGTCCCTTTCTAAAACTCAGCCTTCCTGAAATCTTGTTTCTACGTCAATGTTGTTTATACATGAAGTTCCAAATGCAAGACGGAAGAGGTGCAGTAGAGTCAGTTACAACTTCCTTATGAAAACATTTCTTATGAATTTTCTTTGAAAAGAGAATATTCTGAGTAGAATTATTTGCTTGAAACATAACATTTTAATATAAAACTGCATTACTGTCAAGACATTCTCAATGGCATATTTTTTGTTTTCCCTACTTCTTTTTTTAGTTTAAAACAATTAATCATCAAGAAAAATGGAAAATAAATAATTGCAATAAATAATTGCAATTGCAAAATAAATAATTGCAAAAGCGAAGGCTTTTTTTCTTTAAGATAAATTGTATTTTGCAGTCCATAAATGTGATTGTGTTAGGAAAAAGAATCTTTTAGATTTCTTGAGTGCTTTCAGTACTTTTAGTAAATTTACTAATTTAAAATTTACTTTCAGTAAATTTTTCTTTTAGTAAATTTAGGATCATCTTGTAACCTGTTTTCTCATTTGATTTGAAATGAGTCAATTTTTAATGGGCATCTGAACCAAATTCAGTTGTATTTTAGGATTTCATTTTCTAATTCCCACTAAATAGCTATGTATTTGGTGCACAACAACTTGCTGTCTTTGGTTTACTTATATGGGAGTTGCCTCTTGGCTACTTGCAGAGAAATGTTATTGTGCCCCGCTAACATGGATAGTGTAGTTACCATAGGACAGCATAAGCTTTTTCGCAACAAATTAAATAATTCTCTACATGGTGCTGACTGTTGATGCCGGCCACAATTTCATTGCCTAGCATAACTAATGCTTATATAAAGAAATGAAGTCAAAGCTTTCCTCATGCACATTAACAAGAGGACACAGCAGAAATCCATCTTTTCATAATTATTTTTGTGGAAGACTTCATATTTATCTAGGTGTTTCATGCACCCTTCACTCCGACCTTAAACTACTGTCTGGTCTGGATAGAATGGAAGAAAGAAATATTGTCGATTTAGAAAACAAGGCCTGCTGAAGATGTTAGTCCATCTTCTGTGGAGAATATATATGAATAGTTTTCAGCATTACTGTGATTTTACTACTGCTCTGGAACTGGAACTAGATGAGAGTCCAGATTTCATAGTACTCAGCTGTTGTTTCTGGTGGGTCATATACTTATAGCACAAAAATATCCTGATTCTAAATTTGTGAGATAACAACCATCACCCACAATATCAACATTGTCACAAAGTCCATGATAGAAGGTTTTTGCTCTGCTTTATTCCATCCTGTTTTGACTAGACCAGACCAGCTCTGCTTTGTACCATCTCACCAAGGAGACCATTGGTCCACTCACTGCAGCATTGCTTATCACCACTAAAAGAGAAAGATTTGTGTTAGAAGCAGCTCTCCATCTCCTCTTCCTAAGCAGATTTGCCATGTATATTAATTCTCAGAAAGAGACTTAGTCAGGTCTCAAGAGGAGAATGTGCATACAAGGGAAGGGTTTAGGTAAGGATAGAAGGAAATGAAAGAAGAGGGAGGTGGTCCTTGTGTTGTAGCGTGCCCACTTCCTTCAGTACAAATCGTCACCACCTGAACTGTACAGATATACTGAGGGGAAGAAGTTTAATTAGAGGACAAAAATAACCCCACCTGCCTTCAGAGCTTCCCAACCCCATAAGGCTGCTATGTCTAAAGCATTACTGTCATTCTGGCATTATTACCATTTTTTTCAATCTTGAAAGATTTGAGTAATACTGTCCATTGCTTATTATTCTTCCATAATTATGAAATTACACTTTTAGTTTACCTTCATAACCTTGACTGTTATACTTATCATACCAAATAACTCCCTCTGGAATGATTTCCTATGCCATTCAGCTATACTGTCTATTGCAGTCTGAAAAAAAAATTGAACTGTGTTACTTGCCATCAGAAATGTATCCAGGATTTTCTAGGATTTGAGAGAGTTCAGATTTGAGAATTAGGTTTCTCCCATTAGAGTAATCCCCAGGTGCCAAAGGGAAAGTTTGAGTTCAGAGCTGTTGCTCTTCAAAGTTTGGCAGTATTTAAAATGGATGTCTCGGACCTATCTGTGCTTGTTATAATTTCCAAGGCTTCTCTGCCATTGTACTTTCTGTGCTATAATACCACCCTTCTAGCACTCAACTGCACTACTTATAATGCTCCCAATGCTACTTGACTCTGCTACTAAAAATGCACCTGATGATAATGCCACTTGCCCACTACTTCCTAATGCACCACAAGTTGGCTCATTACTGGATGCCTGGAGGCAAAGTGAACTGTCCCACTCTTTCCTTCTATATTGGCAAAGCTAAGGGTAGCATAATAAATACTACTCAGCCATTCTATTTCTTGGTTCCACTGGGTTCACACATTTGGAAGAAACTGTAAATTCTCTTGAGCAAAATCACCCATAGATTATCACTGATGCACATACACTGGAGTTTGTGCTCTTTGTTTCAAAACAAGTGCTGTCTTCAGCAAAGCATCTCAGCTCAGCTGCTTTCTAGCCTTCATTTGTAATAGATTGTGTCTTTAACAAATTGTTAATGTTCCTATTTCAAACTGATTTGATTTATATTTTTGCTGCTAGCAGCGGTCTAATTATTTTCATATCACTGTGTGGTCATAATGATAATTGTCCTCAATTTACACACTGAGTAAGCATTTACTTTCACAGATTTGGAGATTGCAAAAATACTGATGAGAAGAAGCAAGAATGTAGAATTTTAATATAATTAGTTGTAAGAGGAATCTCTAATAAGTAACTATAAAAACTCAATTTGCATTGAAAGGATCATTTTATGTTGTATGCTTTTCTTTCCCCCCTCATGGGAGAAGAGCAGGCTGATTTTCTGCCATAGATATTTTATTTGATCAGTCTAATCAGTCTGTTTGTGTGTTCTTTGATACTTTTTAAAAAATTTCTTTTTTAAACTTCCCATGGAGGCCTATGGCAAGAGAGGTGATGTGCAGAGGATAATTCTTCATATTAAGTATGGAGACTTTAATGTTCTGGACATCATGTGAAGAAGGAGGATAAAAGTGGAGAAGATGATGCAGGAATAAATATTGGCCCTGCCATCTTCAGCACAGCCAACATTTTACCTTTGAATTGGCGAGGAGTGTATATTTCATGAGGCAATAACCAAGGGAGAAAGGGAGAATAAGATAACAACAAAATAAACAAATTATCATACAAGAGATCTGAGCTCGCTAACAGCTTGTCCATTGTCTATAGGCCCTGTAGGTTTCACGAGGGAGGCACGCTGTAAATAATGATTAGACAATAATTACATGGATTTGTGAAGGAATGTTTACCATGCATATTAAAGGTAACAAGTTAAAGCCTAAGCTCATAACCCTAAAGTCTTTCTATAGCCAATGAAGAGATTCAAAGAGCAATTATCTGATCTATGCTAGATTTCTATCTGAGGTTAAGATGACTTCCAGCCTAGAGGAAAGAAGAAGAAAATCAGGCCGTACTTGGACAATTAAAGTATAAATTAGGTACTTAAACTTTAGTTGTATAAAGTTTACAATCTTATATAAATTAGGTACTTATATAAGATTGTGAGATTTCAAATGCTCTCTGACGAGGTTCTTTTAGATATTCCACATTAGATGGTTAGTATCAAAATTTATGTCTTTGAAGGTATATGATGTTATGTGTGATTTTTAATTTAACAGAGTGATACAGAGATGTACTCAAATTACAATATAAAAGTATGCTTTTAGGAAAAACATAGTAATTGCAGTATGGAATTCCATCACCAATGTGATCCTCATAATATATCTCTATATTAGGCTTGCTGTCACAATACCAGGCCTTTTCAAGAGGAAACCAACTCAATCTTTTTCCTCTCTTTGAAATTCTTCTGTTAAATGTTCAGATTTTATACTCCATGTTGGGCTAAGCCACATACACCTTCCTCTGATGCTGGTCTCGTTAACTCAAGGAAAAAAATTTTACACTGTCTTGGTGAACTCAAGGGGAAGCATTAACACCAGTTGATCCACTCAACTGTGATACAGTAGGTTGGTCCACTCAACTGACATAGCAAAATATCTAACATAAAATCTAAATCTAAATATCTAAAATAAAATCTACCCTCAGATGGTCTGTGCCCTTTGTTTTGAGATGAAGCCAGTTTTCTGGTCCACAACTTCAGTAAATAAGTTACCTTGTTTCTGAGTTTCATGGGCACCTCATCTGTGTTAATGTCTTCTGAGCCTTCTTTCATTGTAGAGGTTTATTTGTTGGTCACAAAAACACATCTTACCTATGGAGGGATTGTATTACCGATCTTCACTTAGAGTAAAAACATGTGAAAGGAAGTAGTTTTGGAGGGGAGCAGTTTCTAAACTAAAAGCGACAAAAAATTAGAGGGCTTAAAAAAACTAGAGCTCTGGAAGTTTCATCTCACTGTTCTCTCCCTGTGAACTGGAATTACAAAGATTTTTACTTTTCCAGAAATAGTTATTTATACCATACAAAAGGAGTATTATTTCTCCTATGTTTTAACTGCAGAAGAACCTCGGTAAGCATAATGCATAGTTATGAACACTGAACATAAGTATATTCAAAATATATGTGGAGTTGGTGCTGCAAGCATGTGCTTACTTTAACAAGTTTTGAACAATAGAAGGTCTTGTGTTTATATGTTGAAACATAATGGTAGATTTTCAATATTCGAGATTTTCATGATGAAAATGGTTGTTGTATCACAAACACAGCATTAGTATTTCTCCTAAGGAATAGAGAGCAGCCAGTGAAGAAGCAAGTCCTTGTTATAACACAACTCTATTAATTAAAAACCTAGTTTGACAAGTTATAAACCTGCTTCCGAATTTTAATTCTACCTGATGGATCTGTAGGAATGAGTTATTAATGCTGATATTCTGAAATGCTACTTAGGTCTTGTGTAATCAAAGAACTGTATTCTGTCAGAACACAAAGGAACCCCTAGTGTGAATTTGTAATTAACATGCTGAAGGAGATGTTTCTACCCATGTACTGAATACAATTGTTGGGGCTAATAAACAAGCACAATGGATTCATCCCTTCAACATGATCAAAGACTACATGAGGATACAGGCAAACATAATTTTGGGGAAGAGTGGAGACATTGCTTAGCATAATCTTATATCAGAAGAAAGATGTTAGGTCTGTGTTTTTGGATATGAATAATTTCCTAAACAGACAGAAAAACGTTTTGACTAGACTAGCAGCAAGATGTGCTGGATTGCATTAGACAAAACAGTCATCGCTAGTGTAAATGAACTTGAGCAAACAAGTATACAGCCACATCTGCACTGGAAAGAGTGAGAAGGCTCCTTAGTCTCCATAGTGAACAGGGATATTTATACCTAGCACAAAGATTTTGCAAAGAGAGAATACCTTCTATCAAACCAGTAAAACAATCTTCCAGGTGCAAGAGTCTTTCTTCAAGTCACTATAGGCTCATGATTCTCTTTGAGAGCCCCTTCCCCCCCCCCCTTTTTTTTTAGTATTTCTGTTCATCAAACAAAAGATCTTGCCTCCATAAAAATATTTTGTTGTTGGTGCACTTAGACCATGATTATCATTGTATATGCATTTCTAATAGCTACCTGAAGCAAATGGATGAAAAGTGTAACTACCCATGTCTTAGCTATGCTCCTGTAAAATTTGAGTAAAGAAAAAAATCACTATGTTTTTTTTATCAGGAGGTGAACCATGGCCAGAGGATTACCTCATTTAGCTATATCACAGTAGGAGTACTGCAAGGATACAAGATATTCATCTCTATTAGATTTCAGAGTAGGTAGGGTAGCTAGTCTAGCCAGAAGATATTCTGCTGACAAAAATATCCACCATTTTTCAATGAAGATGCAGTCTAAGAGCACAGACATAAAGTAACACCCATTCACAACAATCTGTTATGCAGTTATAATCCCTGCAAATGGTAAAAGTCTTGTCATATTTATAACATATTTCCAATAGTTTAGGTTGCTGTTTAATTACGTGAGTTCAAGATCCAGTCTAAAAATCATATATTCAGATGTGTATGACTAACAGTACCTTTGAATTTTCTGCTTATTTTCTCATATGATTACTTGGCTTTTACTAACATTTGCATAAAAAAAGAATTGCACACTAAATAATACTGTTTTAAATTGATGGTCAGTTACAATATTTACAATAGCAATAATGTTTACAATAGCAAGGCAAAAATACTTCAGAAATTATATTCAGGATTTGGAACCTTAATGCTTAACCTTTGTGCTGTGGTCTAAGAATATCACTCCTCTTTAAAAAAATCAACTAGTTGTCAAAACAAGAAGTCTGTAATGCAACACACACTAGAAATGGGGAAGGATGACAAATTCTGCTCTTAACTGAATAAGCAAAGGCTTGAGAAGTACAAACATTTCTGAAAATGAGCTCCCTAGTACAAGAGGGATGTGGAGCTGCTGAAGAGAGTCCAGCGCAGGGCTACCAGGATGATCAGGGGCCTGGAACATCTG
>JAUBOD010000123.1:206528-225416 GCA_032353885.1 Nothura maculosa
CACCCTCACAGTGAGGAAATGCTTCCTGAAGTTCCTGTGGAACTTCCGATGCTTCAGTTTGAAGCCATTTCCTCTAGAGGAATCAAGAAAAATAAAATATTACCAGAGAAGCAAAAGATGAAGAGGGATGGACTCTTTTCCTTTTAAAGTCTTTAGGAGTACTTCCACTGTTGCCACTGGGCTTTGTCTCTGGTCCTTAGTCGAAAAGGACAGTGAGGTAAATTAACAATTGTTATTAAAAACAGAACAAAACAGATAACAACAACAAAAAAGTAACTGTCTTTCAGGGAGCTACCTAGAAAAAGAAAATTGAATTACTTGAAGACAAGCTATTATTAATACTTTAAATGTCAATTTTTTCAGAGTGAAGCTTTTCTTAGAACTTTGGAACCCTGGGGAAAGTTTCTCAGTTTCTTTACCTCAGTACCTTTACGTTCTCTGGCTCCAAGTCAGAGAAGACCCCATTAAGCAAAGAACTTGTGGGGGGAACTCCTTGACAGGGAAAGACTCAGATATTCTATCTCTGCGTAATTACCATGATTGGGAATATGTTCCTTGACTTGTTGTTTATGTGAGGCCACAGGCCCTGATGCAGCCTGGCCTGGAACTGTCCATATGCACAGCACCTACATCCAGAGCCGCACGAGGCGAGTGTTAGTAGAGCTGCATGGACTCCAGCTCTGCCTTGACACCTCCCTTAGGGGCCTGAGAACAGAAATCTCTGGCTTGTTTTATCTCCTAGTATAGATTCGTATCCTATGTGTCTAGAAGACTAAATGCTTCACCCTATGTCAGTTTTGAAATAGTCTTCCTACCAAAACTCCTAACTCTTTTTATATTGGCATAACGCTAATGATGCCAATATTGCTAATGCTTTGCGGGCTGGTCCGCCTGGCTGGTCTCCGCCAAGATAGCTCCCATCATTTACTTTGCAACATTTCCAATGTTGCTTCTGTTATGTTGAGAATTTTTTTTCCCCTAATAAATTAATTTGGTATTTTGAATTCACAGAAGTAAAATATGTGGAGGCCAAAATGAAGCAGACAAACAAATGAAGTGTCAAAAATCTAGAACACCATTTGAGAATACATACTGAAGTCAATGGGATTTAAAGTATTTTACTTTTGCTTCTCGTGTCATTTGAAAATCTCAATTTTCAAGTCCAACATTTGTTCTGTTACGAAAATATAGGTACACACTGATCTGATGCTGACTATTAATTCTAATTTAGATTGCAGATGTCAAGGCAATGTGTTTGTAGGTGGCAGGAGAATGCAACAAAAGGAGTGTGGGAGGACTCACAGGTAGGTAATATCTGGTTTTAATTGCAGAAGTCACAAATACCATTGCTTTTATATTATGGTTGCTTTAAGAGAAGTCCTGAGAGTTCAGGGTTTCTGGGAGGCATAGAGGCTAATTCTAGTATCCTGGCGCTTTGTTGTATGTTTGTATTTTAGAACTAAGTTGTAAACTTTTGATAACTTAATTTTGTAGCCTATGAGATAGCAAATTTTGTAGGACTTGGGAGCAATGCTCACTAAGGCCCCATTTCAAGTCTGCTCCTGTTCAGCAGCATTGGTAATAAGATCAAAAGTGCCAAGCATATACTTCAGTCTCATTGACTTCATCCTATGAGGAAATCATCCTGGGCTTAGGTAGATACATGCACTCCTTTGGTTTTGTAAAGCTGTGATCCAGGACAGTTCTGGATTTTTTTGACTCCCATTGGAGTCAAGAGTCCTGTTACTGCAGGGCCCTAATATCTAAGTTGAAATACATGCAGTAGCATTTATCCTGATTGAGACCATTGACTTGAGGGAGGTGGTAGAGTTTGCCCTGCAGACTTCAAATGATTGATATTTATTCTGACTTACGCTAGCAATTCTGGGGAAGCACATAAGGCTGAGACCTTCAGTACATCATGGTGCTGGAAGAATTGCCTATTGCTTACTTCCAGCAAAGGGAATAGCACTGAAGACTGGCTATAAAGCTGTCCTCCTGTAACTGAAGTTAACGTGATCCACTGTTCAAACCAGCTCAGCCAAGTGTTCTTAGGTCTCATTTTAGGGGAAGCAGACAATGATAAGAGGATCAGAGCAGGTGGTTTGGGTATAGAGAACAGAGAAAGAAGCATCCCACTTGGATGCATTGTTCAACTCAGTGCAACAGGGAAGAGTGGTCCTGCAGCTGTCTGTGCTTTGTTCCCTTTTCTGGTAGCCCTGCTTGAGTTAAGGCATGACTTAGCACTCAGGAGATGTAATGGCTGTGTATTGTTTTGTCAAACTGTTTTTAATCTACCCTTCTTCTTTGTACTGACCCTAGCCTCAAATTGCAGATGATTTTGTAATAAAAGAGGAAAATAAGCAAAACATTTGCACTCAATGTCAATCTAAATGAAAGCTTTATTTTTTTTAGTCTTTTGCAAGTATTATTTCATCATTTTTCTTTTAATCCCCTTTTGTTTCATTTGGCAGCCACAACAATAGTTTCGAACCTCTGTTGAGTAAAACAGATGAGCAAATATTCCCTGTCTTGGAAGCTAAATGTATCACTTCAGCAACAGGCCTTCTCACATCCCAACTACCGTGAGTCCTGAGCCTACTCTTAAATTGGTAAGTCAGCAGCCATGCCAGCACAATGCATTGCCAGAATTGTTCAGTCAGGCCAGTCTATATTGATTTATTTTTAAATGTTTTCAGCATCAGTTCCTCTGTTTTCTGTCAGTTAGCTATACTGTCACAGGCTTTGATTCACCATCCGTTCTACTGAAAATTCTATGAACATATTATCAAGCAGCCAGTGCACCTCGGATTTGAAGCTGACAATACAGGATCGATGTCCCAGGGATTCAAACCTGAATTTCAATAATTCAATTAAACTCCTTGAATACAGGATTCAGACAGAGCATTGATTGCACATTGCTCACACAAGGCATCCTCCACACCGAACCTGTGTATAGTCCCCTTGTTGGTGCATAACGAAGGGAAAAAGTAGATATTGAACTGGAGGAAAGATAATCAAATGTTGAACCTGCTGAGCCTATTATGTGAAAAAGTATTCAGGAGGATGCTGCAGCCTCTAAAGCCACTAGAGGATATTGTATGTAAAATTGGGGTTCTATTAAAAATGCATAAACATATCCTGGATTAGGTTTAAAGCTATTGCTACAGGTATGAAATGAGCTTAACAGAGAACTCCTGGGTTCCCTTTAGACTCATTTACAACTAACTGAGGGAAAAAATAAACTCTTTTATTGCTTGAATAATTCTGTGCTACCTATAACTGTAGTTAATAGTTAATAAGGATTTATGCTTCTCATAACTGAAAGGTGTAGCTTGTTTTAGCAAGTGGGAAGGCTTATATTATGGACACTAGTAATTCATAGCCTATTACTCTGTTCACAAACAATACAGGAAGAAAGAAACTATGCAAGGCTTTGTGAAACTGAAATTTTCTGAAACTGAAAATAGGAAATTTTTTTAAAGAATGACCTGCCTTCCCAACCCAATCACCAATGTCTCTGGAGCTATTTCTTTGGATGTAGAAGTCTACGTTTGCATGGTGCCCTCTGGGAATCATTAGTTTAAGTGTAGGCAGAACTGTGTCCCTCTCACCTGACAGCAGTTGCAAATCTGTAACTGCAGGATGTTCACAGTTATCCCTGGTTATCACTAGTTAGCACTGGTTATCACTAGTTATCAAAATTAGTTTGCAGCTGGAAGCTCCTTGGGATGCTGGTTACTTCTTGGTAGGTGATTTTTCCTGCCCAGAATGAGAAGCTCTCTTTTTATTTTTATAAAATAGCTTAATTCCTCACTGTGATACAAACATATAAAAGAGCGATAAATGATAATAGCTGTGAAATCAACCTTCCAAAAAGTGCAAAGATGGCTACAGGACTTGTAAGAACTTTGGAGAGGACATTTGTCCTTGTGGTCTAGTTCAATGGTCATTTCTTATTGAGCACTAAAGGAAACACTTTTCCCTCTTTTCACATTTTTACTCAAACCTCAATTAAAACAAAAATCCAGTTGTGTCTAATTAAGCATTCTGGTTATAGAACATTTAAGTAAAGTATCAAATAGGGTGCTGTGGCAAGAGGCCCATGGCATACAGAAATAATGAAAAATAATGTTAATTGGCCTTTTGTCTTGAAAAATAATAATGTTAATTGGCCTTTTGTTATCAGTACTTGTCTTAATATAGCCAGCAATGGAGAAACAAAAGCATGCTGTAACTCGGAAAGGAGATATCATTTTTTGATAGACGATGGCCATTTTAAGTTCCATAGGTCAGATCCCTGTGCAACTGTCCCAGTTTTTATTAATTTATTTACTGCAGTATCACCCAGATACCCATTCTGCATTGAGGTATTGTTATACAAACATGCAGAAAAAAAAATCATTTTACAAAGCATGGATGAGGATCAATGAAAGCTGAAAAAGGTAGAACTTAGAATAAATCTCATGAGATAAAACCATTTTACATGTGCAATAGATAGCCATACCGGATGCAGACTGACTGGGCAATAATTTCATCTTAAAATGTTGATAAAATTAATATGATAAAATTAATATGATGAAAGAAAGTAGAATAAGTACACAGTATTGCATTCTTTTCTAAAGGAAGATACTTTGGAAAATTTTTCAAATAATGCAGCCCACTGCCTTTTTAAAAAGCTATGTTCCTTTTACTTAAGGGACATATTTCTTCAGTGACATCATTTTAATTTTTTTTTTGAGTTTAATAATTTTTTAAGTGTTGGGATTTGCCCTCTGAGCAGCTAGGTCATTGTGGACAAGCATCCCAAGTAATATGCATTCATCTTACATATCTTTTTAATTTCAATCTTCACTAATACATGAAATCTTTTAACTTGTGGAGGTAAAGTTCATAGAATATGCATCGTTTTTTTATTTGTGTCCCATAAGCTGAATTGTGATGTTAATGCATATATCAATACTCATTTGAGAAAATATTTCAGGATCCTGTAGCATAAAAGTGCAGCAGTGGTTCATTATACAAATATGCTTGTGACACAGATTGTTGTCCTCTGTGGCTGAAGCAGAGCTAATCCAATTAATTTGTTCACAAAAGACAAGCTGGTTCTAAAACAGGGTCTAGCATGAAGAGGAAAGGACAGTTTTTTATTAACTTTCTCCCTCGTCTCAAGACATATTTATTGCTTTCCACTCAAGCAGAAATAATAAAAGCCTAAGAGAATGACCGCTTACATGAAAAATCTTTCAACTCTTCTGCATGTAAATAGATTAGACGTTTGATTGAAAATACTCTATGCATTTCATATGGCTGAAGTTTTAAAGACTTATAAAATTCTTAATTTGGAAAGATAGCAGTATGTACAAAATAGTGACTTTCATAATATAGGGCAGCAGCATTATTAATTAATGAGGTGAACACTTCATGGAAGGGTTAAAGAAAAACAACTTTCAAGTAGTAGAAGTAGACTGAACTGTGTCAGTTGTATTACTCAGGAAAAGTTTTTGCTAAAAAGGAGAGACCACACATACAGAAATTGTGCACAAAACAGGGATATTTGCTCTTCATACATAAAGACTCTTGCCAGTGGTGTCCTTTATGTAATTCTGGAATAAAATGGAGTAAACATGGATTAAAAGGGTTAAAAAAGAACAAGCTTGAAGGAGAACTGACTGAGTGTATGCAGAACTGACCGAGGACTGTGCCAGGACACTAGCTGAGTTGCTGGCTCATGGTCATGTCACCTGTTGTCTTTCTGGATGCTGGGCATGTACTCCTACTGGGTGGAAAATATCCATGAGGATACTGTTAATACAATACACATTGCTGGGTACTGGAAAAAAAAGACAACATTATCTAACTAACTGTAAGAGACTAGTGTGGATTGTGTTCATGTGAAAGACTATTGTGTCTTCTGTCTCAACACTGTTGCCATATAGTCTACAAATTCCTAGTCTCCAGGAGGATTGAGATATCTTATCTTCATACAATGATCAACTTCTTGGCCTTGTCATCTTGTGGAAAGAATGAGATACCAGCTTAAGGTTTGTTATCTCTGCACAATTTACAACTTCATGGATTAGCCCAAGACCCCAACAATGCTCAGCAGAGCCTGACAAGCAGCACAGGCAGTTGAGTGGCAGTGGGGGAAGAGGAGCACCAAAGCAAAAAACATCAAGAAAGTGTGCGGATTCTTCGAGATCTGGGACAATAAAAGGACTACATTTTAGCCCCCAAAGAGGGAGATGCATGAAAAGAGAGATGCTTCTTGTCCTTCTTCTCAACTCTCTTCCAAGAAAACCATCACCTGCACCAAGGCAGAGACGACAAAACTTAACTGCTGGTGGTGATAACTAACCTTGCTGCATCTCTCCTGCTTGCTTGCTTATCTTTCTTCCTCTTCTTTTTTGCTTTCCTTTTCTTCTCTTTCTTCTCTCTGCCCTATCACTATTATGAAAATAGAGCTTATAAGGTTGTATGGCATTTGACCTCGTTTGTGTCTTAATCTCGCTCTTGGGATCGTATCAAAACCTTCCCCGACAGTGGGGACACTTTGGGACACTAACCGACCCAAAGAAAAATTGTGCCCTCTGGATTATGACAGTAATACTATTAGCAGGATTAAAAATCTTTATATATTAACACTAGCAAGGTAGAATGTCCCATGCACTTTGTATGTAGTGATGCAAAAATTTAGGTACCCTTCTCAAACTTATTATTGCGTTGAGAGAAGGGTTATGTTTAGAGAGTATTATTGTTTGTCTCAAACACCTACCTTCAGAAATATTTGTTCGGTTATGAAGAATCCAGTTTCCATAAGGCTTGTGGTCCATCTTGACCTTTATATATTGCAGCTATAAAAAGGACAAACCTTTACCTGGCTTTATTTTTCATGGGTTCAGTAATGTTCAAAAGGCTTTGAAAATTGTCATCAGGCAGAATTCTGCACTTCTATTTAGAGCATGTTTTCTACTCACAAACACACTGTACTAATAATATTGCAGTATTACAGTATTGTAATAGTGTAATTCAGGTTGCAATGATGCTAATTAACAGCTGCTGAAAATATTGATCAGTAAATTGCTTTTAGGGAAAGTCTATGCAAAACCACAAGGCTGCCCAATGTACACAATGTTTTTCATTACAAGCTTTAGATCTATATCTGGCATACTAAGTGAAGATCATCAAAACATTATATTTTAAATAATCTTTTAGACTCTTGGGTGGGATTCCACCTTTTCAGTTGAGACTAATATGTTTTCAGAAAATTATGTTCTTAACTAAGAAGTGATCATGGGAAAAAAAATTACTAGAGCTCCATAGACTGTTTATAGCTGGAGCATACGACTTTAATTAAAAATATATTACAAAAAAGAGAGAGAAGTAGAAAATATCTTTCTCAGAACAAAACAATGATTTATTCTGGCCTTAGCAGTTTACATCCATTATATTGTGACTGTTTACCCGTTTCACAAGTCAGAAACACTGCAACACAGGGCTGATCTGCACTTGCCTCTGTAGCGGAACGAGTGGCAAATATGCACTTCACTCGAATAGAGAACTAACAATATGATTTATTAGTATAATAATGATTTCACGAGATTCTACGGCAAGATCACTTATTATTCACTGCATGAAGGCACAAGATAATACACGATTATCTTGGGATACTCTCCCGTTGTGTCACGAGGTTCAGTTTGGACCCCTTTGCATTCCAGGCTCCTTCTGAGAGGAGTCTGGGGGCGGCTGGATCGAATCCTAGTCCCAGACCTGGTCAACAGTTTATGACTGAGGGTGTTTATGTTACAAAGTAAAGTTAAAGAAAAAGAGAATGCTGTATTCACTTACCACAAATCTGTCGTGGAAGGGAGGATCTCTCAACCTCGAGGAGTATCCTTGAGAGGTGTCCCTGCTCAAGGGGAGATCCTAATGTGCAGCCCGCTGCCATGCCAGGAGAGCTCAAGGGGCTCTTGGCCTGTCCGCATATTTATAGGATAAGATGATTGACTTATAGTCATTCTTTCATTTCAGACGATCATTGGCTAGTGTATTAGCCTTACCTCCCCTTTGGGATGCAGCCTTCAGGACTGTTATGTTGAGTCTAAGTCGGAGAAGAAATCAGAATGGTGGCACCTACCAGGATTAGATAAATTGCTGGTAGTTAGCAACCGAACAGGGCTGCATGTAAGGCACAGGTCAGGTTGATCTGGGAAAGGAGCATATCCGTCACAGACTCTCTGCTTACAGAATATTTGCTCGGTCACTGTCCTCTGCTTGAAAGACCTGAATATAAAGAACAAGCAGCTGGTCTTTCACAGATAGGCCTTTCCATGCCAGTGGCGGAGGCCACCTCTGTGCCCATGCATGTGTGACTTCTCGCCTGGCTGCAGTCAGTGTGCTTTGGATGACCTAAGTGAATGAGCAAACACTGTGCTTGCTGTGCAGATTATTTATTCAACCCCACCATTAGCATGCTGTGCAAAGTCGGTCCTGATTGTGATTCATTCCCCTAGTGCTCTGATGTGTTGGTGTAGCTTTCCACTAGTAGCACTGGCTCTGGTGCTTTTTGGACATCGATTTACCTACTGCTTTCCACAGTGATGCTCCTACAAAGCTTTATGGTGATGCATTTTGTAGCCATAATGTGCGTAAAGACAATCTCTCTTCCTTAATTAGCACTGAAGGGATGAATATTAAGGTTTAAGTAATTTAAAAGTTTTAAAATAATTACTTTATATGTGCTTCGTAAGTGTTAACATGACAGCCTTTCTTGAACTTACTTCAGGAAGAGGAATTTTCTCTCTTGCTTTCTAAGTTCATTTACATGCCTCCTCTCTGTTTTTCTTTCTTTTTTCTCTTTTTTTTTTCTACTGCTCCAATGTTTGGAATCCTGCATGTATGGATTTTTGTGAGTGTCATGATATATAACAAAGAATTCAAGTAGTATATATAGTATATATTCAAGTAGTGCATATAGTGTATATTCAAGTACTGTATATAACAAATAATGCAGGTAGAACTTGGGTAATAAAGTCTACAAGTTCTGCGGATTTTAAGAATATCTTTTCAAAATGTAGAAACAATGCAAAAAAGGCTCCACCTTACTGCAAAATAAGTTGTTACACTGATTAATTAGTTAAATTTTAAAAAAGCAAAACAAAATCCACTTATTCCTAGTCTGAATTTGTCTATTTTTCTTTTATTTATTTATTATTTTTGTTCTTTCTAGTGGAAACTATTTGGTCATTGTTTGCTAGATTAAGCTGTCATCAAAAATTCTTTGCTGACACACAGTTATTAAGTCAACTCATAGCTTTCCCTATCCACACTAACACCACTGACCATATATAAGCTGTTAAAAAAATTCTCTTTTTTTCCAATTTCAGATAGCTCTTTTTGTTCTTTGATGAACATTTCTAGTTTTCCAATTGCCATTTTTTTGCAGACTTCAGTTTTTACTTTTATTAGCATCGCTATGGGGAATATACAGTTTGTGCTTACTCCTAATATTATTTTTTTATTTCTAAATCTTACTACTGCTTGTGTTTTTAGGTATTCCGACATACTGAGCTCATGTTTAGAAGATCATTTATTTTTCACGCCTAGAATCAGTACTTTTTTTTCAGATATTGTTCCTCCTGCTTGCAACACTGACCTAAATTCAATTTTCCCAGATGCTTGTCCTTAAATTTAGTTATTTTAAAATGCATGTTACTCAGATAGTCTCATCTTGCTAAGTGACCCTGATCACTCTGTAGAACTGACCTGTTCTTATCCTTATTTACCACTTCACTGCGTTCATGTAGTCTATAGACCTGACCAGCAATGATATTTTTTTTCTGGATCGTTGATAATGATATTGACTAGTATGAAGCCAAGAATAAATCACTGTGGGATCTGACTAAAAACATTCCTATTAGATGATGATTCCCAGTTAACAATTAGCTTTGCTATAAGACAATTTTAATATATTGAATAAATACAACATTGATTTTTTTATAGAGCCAATTTATTAATCAGACTGTGGCAAGCTACTAGGTGAAACTATGTCTTCACATATAACTGTCAGCCAAATTTGTAATCTCATCAAGACATAATTTTTATTGATGTGATCTGTTTTCCATTAAATCCTATTGATTAGCATTAATGCAATTGTGGGTTTTTTTGTTCTGTGTGTACAGCAAATTTGCAGCTTCACTCGTTACTAAATGTTCCTCATTATTCCTTAGCTGATGTTTCAAGAAGTGGATTCTAGGATAAGATCAGGCTTGCCTTTGAGTGAGTTTGCAAAAGTACATACAATTTCAGGATGAAGGAGGATGTGAGAGAGAGTGGAACATGGGGAAAAGTGTTTGATAACAGTGTATTCCGCCCCTTATTATTGTGCTTTCCTACTCATTTTACTATTTGGTGACGTTCACCCATTTGCTGTCCAGTGTTTTGTCTTCCCAACTGTTCTGATACTGGGATGACAGTGAATTTTCAGAACTTTTTTTATATTGCCCCTTCAATTCCTCATAGTAAACTAGAGTAAATACATTGGTACATGTAAGTTGTAACTATTTTGTGCAGGATCATTTTTTCTTGCTCATCTTTTTATTAAAGTTAACACTAATTAACACAATCTTTTTTTTTTTAACTGTTTTGATTAAATATTCTTCCACACATTAGAATAATACCACACTAGAATAATACAGGTTCTTTTTGAAGTAAGTAATCAGAAAAATGTAGATTTGAGAAATTTAGTACAGATGATTTACTGTAGGTTCAGTAAAAACAGTCCATTTTAAAGACTTTTGGATTCCCTCATATTCTTAACAATCTAGCCCTGAATATCACCTCAAAATAACATTTTTGTTCATTTGTTTCAGGAAATCTGCGGTCTACAGATTCTTGAGGCTAGGAAAGGGCTAGCTGTATGCTTGACCTGTTCTTATACTCTTTTCGATTGGCATCTTCTACTGGCCATTGTTGGAAACTCACTATTGGGCATTTGGTCTAACTTGATTTATTTTGCTTCTCATCTCTATTTCTATATTTAATAAGTCAGATATAGTCTTTAACGGTATCAGCAGTCATGCTCGCTTTCTTCATTTTTCTACGTAAGTAAGTTTTTAAAGCCATAATCACTCAGACTAAACAGAGCAAGTATACCATCATAGTAGATTGTGGCAGGATGCATTTCCCTCTTTTCTTGAGGTGAAAATGCAGTGTTCATTAAATATAGGAACATTTTGCTTGCATTTTGCCAGGTAGGGTAGTCTATATAGTCTTAAATATGCTCAAATTCTCTTCATGTTTATTCTAGGGAAAACTTACCATTTTCTATATATATATATGTATTCCTTATATATATATGTATGAGGAAAGAATAACAACATGAAAGGTAGAAAAAAAGTAGTGGATAATATTAATTTATATTAATGAAGGTATCATTAACAGCTAAGCTTGTTAGAGTACAACTTGAATAAAACACATGCTGTGCAGATAAAAAGAAGTAGTACTTATATTGCTTTTACTGTCCTCTAAAGTCTATGATGCTGTCCAGCCCAAATTACTTGCTGAGGGATGTATATATGAGTGCAGTAATCCCCCTAGATCCAAGGCTGGAGGGCACTTCTACATGTTCACTGATGAAAACTGCTCTATGTTTTGGCCACAATGCAAAGCTGGAAATAGCTCATGTGGTTTTAAGCCTGGGTATTTGAACTACTACTAGTGCAAGAACTTTGCGAACTGTTGGCATTTTTTATCTTTGCTGTTTTTCAGTAGTGCATGTGATGGTGGCTTTTAGAGTTCCTATTCTATGCTTAGTTTTAAGAAAGATTTCATTGTCAAGGAGTGTAGGTTTACCTGGAGGTGATAATCAGCACATCGTTCTTGCTAAATATGATTTGGACAGGTGCTTGTGATAGCAGGCTACCCAAGTTAGTTCCCCATCTGGTCTGCACCGTGTTGTTGCACTTGGCTGAAAACTTGAGCAAAAACAACACCAATTACATGGATTATAATTTAGCAAATAAGCTCTCTTCTGATTTCTATTCTGCTTGGAGATATCCAAGACCTCAAGATATAAATGCATCTAGGAGCGTAAACCATCATTTCACTGAATCAAGAGAGAACACTTTATGGGAAATACCATACAGGCCCTGTCTCATGAATCCTTAGCAGCCCAGACTACTAGTCTGCAATGTGTCTTTAGCAAGGCTGCAGCAAAATATTGCAGTATATGTGTCTACCCAGATGGAGATGGTAATGCAAAGAGATGTCTTAAGATAGAAACAGAAAACAGGACCCAGAACTGAAATTCTCCGTTTCACTTCTGATTTTCCTCTCTAGAGAAAGGAGCATGTTATACCCAATCTTTCAATATTTGTTTCAAAATATTTTTCAGCAAGCTGCTACACTTTATATTCTAAAGCATGTGTAGAGAACACAGCAGGACACTCACACCTACATCTCACACACTGAAATCAGCAGCAGAGTGATTGTACCACAAAAATAAGACTGTGCTTTATGTGTCTGCTGAGTTCTCTTGTACCAGTGCCCACGTTATTCCATGCTCTGCTCTCACACAATCTGCAAGCTGTATAGAAGTTCCTACTGTTATATTTTTTAGCTGATCTACCAGTCCATTAATTGCTTGGATGGAAGGAGAAGGTGTATGATATGCTGTTAAGCAATTAAAGAAGCTCATGAATGTAGAAGTTTGCACATAAATTTATTTTCCTCCAAAAAGTCTCATAAGGATTTAAATGATTTCAGATTGGTAGGAGGACAAGAATTTTTAGTACTGCTTTATCAAATCATAAAGAGGTCAGACATAAAGATGAGGCATCTGTTCTGCAAATCATATTGAACATTGATAATCACATACTGGTATACAAACATATGGCTGTGTGTGTACCAGACTATGAGTGGCTTCATCAAAACTAGCATAGATATACTTGTGGACCTCAAGTTCTGCTCTTCAATTCCAAGAAGATAGGATTATGTTGTATCTTTTACAGACTGGAATGAGGAAATTATTTCCTTTCCATCTCTCTCTCAACTCCAGAGCAATAGGGGTGATTTTAATTGTCATTTGGTGTGCTATAAGAAGGGATATTTGTGACCTGGACAGAGTCCTGTGCTTGACAGACAAAGACAAATGCTGTAAGTTCTTGTTCTCTCTGTCTGTCAGAAGAAAGAGCTGTTTTAAAAATTTTTGCTCTAGGTCCAGAATAAAAAGTCAAATATTCTGGTAGGGGTGGTGTGAATTTCCTTTCCTTTCCTTTTGGTGCAAAATATTTCATGGTAAGACATATAATAATGTATAATATTAACATTTCCTAAGCTAAATATTTGCAATAAATAGCTTAAAATACATAAAAAACCACAAGTGAATTCTTATAATTCTTTATTGATGAAAGCATTGTTTTCACAGTTTTATAATGGATATCCAGTACTCATTTAGGAGGCTGGGCACTGGCTTCATAACTCTTAAATGTGTTTACATTGAGTAATCAAGCTTTCAAACAAGCAACCAATTATGTTTTGTATTGTATTTTGGATAAAAGCCTTAGTTTCTTAATGGACAAAGGGGACACTATATATTTTGTCAACTAAAATATTTCTTGCTCAAAGAGTTTAACAAATGCCTGATTGGAATACAGGCTAGACAGATCTTCCTGTAAGGTTTTCAGATGAAGAAAGAAAATGTGAGGAGAAAATAGGGTATCTATCTATCTTGCATATGTTCAACTGAGAAATCCAAGTAAACCTACAAAACATCTGGGCTTCCATAGTTTTCAGAGAGAATTTCAGGACTTCAAAGTTTCATGTATTCGCACTGTGAATACCTTACTCTTGCAGAGTGGTTTACTTCGTATCTAGGAATACTTTTTACACTAAAGGCTTCCTGGGGTAATAGAGATTTGTCCTTCTTCCAGTAGATGTTTGAAAAAAAACCCTAGATGAATAGTTTCCACAGAGCTGCATCCATTGTTGAAATTAACTGGAATCAAGGAAGCCAAATAGCTCTGAAAATTATGTCCTACCATATGAAATCTAAATGCAAATGCTGAGGTGGACAAATTTCACAAATTTTGTGCACATTTCTGACAGTTTTGGACTGCTATTTGAATACTGATCATGTAATAAAAATGAAAAAGTTTTTGTTGTTGTCATTTCTTTTTTAATCTGCACTTGCCAGCTACACTCAAAGATTCAGAAACAAACAAGAAAACAAGAAAAATGCCTGAAGATAGACTGGAAAGTAGTTTCATTAACTTCAATGGGATTTGGTTGGAGTTTAACACTTCTGAAATTCAGGTGATTACCTTTGTATGCTAACATAGTTTTATGAATCTCACTTTAAGCTTGTACTTATGAAAAGCTTGGCCTGAATATTAAGTTTTCATTTTACAGGATTTCTGGAAATTAAAAAAAAATCAAATGAAGAAATTTAGCTAACATATCTCTTTCTTCAAATAGCTAGGTTAAACAATCTTTCAAGATAGTGATGCACTCAAAGGAAAAGTTTTGCCTTCAAGGGAAATGCTGTCTTTTCTAAACAAAGTGTCAACTATGAGAATTTAGCAAATTAAAGATTTAGCAAAAATTTTAGACCTTTTTTGTCTTTCCATCCTTATACTGAAACATATTTTAGTTAACTCAGAAGAAAGCAGAATTAGGAGGCAGTGATGTTGCAAGTTTGAGAAGCAGTCTAATCTCCACCATATGGTGTTTTTGTTTTTATCACCATCTTTGGAACAAAGGGTAGAATTCCAAACTTGTTTGGTTTTATGTTAATTTTGCCCCCCCTTTTCTTTTTCAGGAGATATAAATGGTTGACTTAAACCACATAAGTTTCACTACCTCTTTTTTCCTTACTTCTTTTTTTTTTCCAAACAGCTTTCACGTATTCAACATTGCATAAAATACCGATTTGTAATTATGTTTAACCTTTGTAAAGCCTTTGGGTAAAGTCTACTCATTAATCTTTAACCTGACAAACCCTGGGGGTGGTGGAATTGGCAAAGCCACGTATTAGACACTCAATGCCTACAGACCAGAGATACAAAAGGGGTAATTAAGAGGTGACATGAAAAGAAGTGGAACAAAACTAAAAGGATATGATCATTTATGGTACATGTCAGACAGTGTTAGGGACAGTGGGAAGCAAATTCTTATAGACATTGATCAAAATATAAACAAAGTCGTACTTTTTTTCAGAGTAAAATGAATTTAATAATCTCTTTCATAACCAAGCATCAATGACCTCCAATAAATGAGACTTCAGATGCCATAATAATAATAATAATTCAGGACAGACTCATGGTCAGGTTTTAATAGTATGTCTCTATTTACTTTTTGTTTGATATTTTTTAATAAACATGATTCAGTAATTGTTAAAGCTACCAGGTAGTGCACCTTTATATGTCTTAAAAGAAAAGAATGACACCTGGATAAAAGTGGCTACACTCTTACATACAGGACACACTGTAGCTATAGGACAAATCCTGCCCCTGGCCACCAAGCCATGAAGGCATGTCTGACAGCCTTGTGCTGCTCCATGCTAACCCTGGCTCTCTGTTGGCTTCCAGCATTGGTGATTGTTGAGGGTGCTTGGAGGGAGCCAGAAATTTGGTATCTTCAGGAGAGGAATCATTGCCTGGATCCGCAAGGTTGGCTCTAATGAGTCTTCGTGGCTTTTGCAACAACTCTGCAGAGAGTACTCTGAAACTGTGGAAGCTAGTACATTTGTTGTTTCTAAAGGACATGGTCCAGTTATCTTTTTGATTGTGTATTTAGACAGGTGTCTAATTGTCATTTCATGAATGTTTCCATTGACCATGGATAGCCTCTTCATGTGATTAGACCTTAACACCTTTCTCAGTTTGAACTCATCTGAAACAATCTCTAAAGTGGTAGCATTAAGTGGTGATTTTCCCCAATCCTCTGCATAAATCCTCATCATTCTGTTGTGATATTTATACTGGGCTCTGGGGACTGGGTTTCCTTTAAAGAAAATTTCACTTTAAGTTCTGTAAGACTGAATAAAACAAGTCTGTCAGACATTTGTAAGCTGATATTATAACCAGTAAGTCCCACACTGGAGAAGGATGGGGTAGGATGCAAAGCCTAGCATTACCAACTTGTTAGTTTTTATATCCTCTTTCACAACTAGCATTGATTACTTTCCTGAGAGGTCAAGCTGTTTTTATCAAGGCATTTCATGAGAAATTCAAGGTTGTTCAGAGAAAAAAAAAAAGAAAGAAAAGAAAAAGAAGTTCTATGGTTTCTGTGTTTGACAAGGAGTATTGCAATGGCTAACAGGTGTCTGTGTCCTGTAGCAGGGATGGAAAGGTCCCTATGTTCTCCACTTGCTTAAAGTCCTTGCTTGAAGAAGTCTTCACCTATATTCCAAGCAGGTTTTGAATCAAATGGGTTTGGAAGATCTCCAGAGAAGAAGACTGCACAACCTCCTGGGCAGCCTGTTCCGAGGCTCTATCACCCTCACAGTGAAGAAGTTCTTCCTCATATGGAGATAGAACTTCCAGAGTTTCAGCTTATATCCATTGGTCTCCTTGTCCTACTACTGGCCACCACTGAGAAGAGTTTGGCCCCTTCCTCCTTGCATTTACCCTTCAGATACTTATATATATTGATCAGATCCCCTCTCAACCTTCTCTTCTTGCTTTTGCTATAAGAATTTCCTATAATTTATATAATTAATAATCATGCTAACATCAACAGTTTGGCAATCTGACTTACAACTTTGGAAGAGGTGATGTGACACATTGTGGAAGTGGTAAACTTCATATGTAGAGTGATTAGATAATCTAATTACTCAGAATCTCCAGTCTGAATATACTAATAGGAAGTAAAGGCTGTATTTTTTTAAATTTTGGGTCCCTTTTGCTTGATTGTACATAAGAAGCATAACCAACTACTGGAAGCTGTACAGAGTGCCAAATGTTGTTTTCTTTGTTAGTAATGGAAATTGTGACTGTTCCTAAAATTATGGTATAGCTTTTTGAGGCCAGAGCTTACCATTCTGAAGATATAGCCCTCAGACTCACATTAATAAGGCAAGCTCACTCTCTATGGCTCATAAACTGCAGAAGAAAAGAAAAAAAAAAGAAAAAAAAACAGAAACAATGTAGAAATCATATACTGTCATTATTTCATTATTTCAAGTTGTAAACATACAAAACTTATACACTGACAGCCCAATTCTCCTGGTTTGTAAGAACTGAAGGGCAGTTCTCTTGTTTTTAGATATATTTAAAGATTTAAGCTAGAATGAAAACAATTTAGCAAAGTAGAGAACCATGTCCTGGATTCTGAAGGATCAGTATAAATAAGAATAGTCGGTATTCTTCCCTCTTTATTAAATCAGCAATTTTCATTCTTTAATAAGATATATAGAGAACATTTGTAGGTCCTACTTTTAGGCTTTGCTTTTTCAGCCCTTTGGGCTCTGAAGAGGAACTAAATCAAATCTACTCAAACAAATTTTTACTAAATTTAACAAATAAGTAGGAGATACTGAAGATCCAGGGTAATGGATGTAACCAATATATGATCTCAGGATATAACTGTAACAATTATGGGAAAGAAAAATAGGTCAGAAAAAATAACATAGAAAATGTTGTGTTATTAATGCTGTATATATTAGCTGTCTGGGTCAGCTATTTTATCTCTTTCTAATAATCTGTGTAAATAATACTAGCAATGTCATGTTCTTTCATTCCTGCACTAAACTGACAATTTTCATTGCTTAATGAGATCGAGTGTTTCTAGGTTTTATGTATATATACCTCGTCTCTTCAACCTTCAGGGCATCTTCCTTCCCATGATGAAAAACATCCTTGAAGAATAATAAACAATTTGTAGTGAATCGAGCAAATAAGTACGATATTCATGTATTGCTCTAAATTTTCAGCTGTAATAAAATTACACTCAAAAAACACATCATAAATCTGGCCTAAGGTGCAATGTGACATGAATCAGTGAGTTGGTCATTTTCTCCAGAGTCTACAGTATTTGATAATATTTAATACAGAATACTGGATTTAATAAAGTCTTCATAAGTTATACAGTGCCAAGCCATGAACAGTCTTTTGTTGGACAATCTTGGTGTTTATATAAATAAATATTTATACTGATAATTTTTTAAATGATAATATAATGGTAAAAATATTAGCACACTTTCTACCCTCCTCCCTCTTTCCACATTCATACTGAATACTGTAAATCTGACTTCCTTCTACTTGTTTCTCTGGATCTCCTTAAAGGAGCAGTCAAGCTACTAGACAAAGTAGCTCCTACAAATACAAATCCAAAGAGCTGATAGCTGATAAAAATACAAAATGTTAGTCCAGAACAAGAATCTTTTCAAGATTATAGGATAAAGTCCCTAGAATTCAGCTTAACATAAAGCCAAGACATTATATACTTAGGGTGAAAAGAGGAAGAGAATGGAACAATTCTGACCTGAAGAGAACCTGAAATAGCTCACAAAAAAAATAAAAAAAAATGAAAATCAAAGAACAGAGAGGCTGGGACCATCCAGAGTTGGCCGTTCCCTCATGAAAAGGCATAGTTGTTAGGAAAAAGGAAACATAGAATCATAGAATGTTTAAGGTGGGAAGGGACCTCAGAGGTCATCTAGTCCAACCCCCCTGCACACGCAGCGTCACCTAGAGCACATGGCTCAGGGCTGCACCCAAGCGGGTTTTAAAGATCTCCAAAGAAGGAGACTCCACAACCTCGCTGGGCAGCCTGTTCCAGTGCTCTGTCACCCTCACAGTGAGGAAATGCCTCCTGAAGTTCCTGTGGAACTTTTGGTGCCTCAGCTTGCAGCCATTTCCTCTAGTCCTATCACTGTCTACCACTGAA
>JAUBOD010000123.1:226267-247576 GCA_032353885.1 Nothura maculosa
CTCCAGGCTGAACAGGCCCAGCTCTCGCAGCCTTTCTTCATAGGGCAGATGTTCCAAGCCCCTGATCATTCTGGTAGTCCTGCGCTGGATTCTCTCCAGCAGCTCCACGTCCCTCTTGTACTGAGGAGCCCAGAACTGGACACAGTACTCCAATTGTGGCCTCATAAGGGCTGAGTAGAGGGGGACAATCACCTCTCTTGACCTGCTGGAGATGCTCTTCTTAATGCACCTCGGGATCCCATTGGCCTTCTTGGCCACAAGGGCACACTGCTGTCTCATGGTCAACTTGTTGTCCACCATGACACCCAGGTCCCTCTCTGCGGGGCTCCTCTCCAGCAAGTCAACTTCCAATGTGTACTGGTGTCCAGGGTTATTCCTCCCCAAGTGCAGGACCATGCACTTGTCCTTGTTGAATTTCATTGGATTTCTCACTGCCCAGTGGTCCAGGTCCCTCTGGAAAGCCTGCACATCTGTGCAAGCCTGCAAAAAACCCCACTGGCAGTAAGTCAGGCACAGAGAAATTGGTAGTGGGGAGAGGAGTAAGTGCAAGCAATGCTGGTCTAACTCTAACAGAGGCCTGTAAATCAAAATCTCTTCCAAAACACAGAAAACATGAATAAAAAAGAAAGCTTTTGACTTCTACATGCTAATTCCTGGAAAGTCTTTATAACACTGTTAAATATATATGATGCACTTTTATCATTAACAGTTGCTGCCTACCTTTGTATTATCATCATAGCCTACATCTTGTTATATTTTTAGATTTTTTAACCTCTGTCATGTCATCAAAGTCAGACTCGATAATTTAAAATTTATCTAGAACATGAATGTCTTTTAGCTGTCCTTTAGTCTACCCTTTTCATTTCTCTTTTCAATCATTTCTTATTCACAGGAATTAGTTAAATACATGAGAATGATTTGTCTCTGATGATTCTGATTAAGTCAATGCATATTTCATTATCACAATTTATACGTACCTTTTAAAGTCATTTTGCCCACTCACGTACTCAATGACTATGACTCCACGTCTTGACCTAACTCTTTGCTCTGGGCTTGTCTTCCCCAGCTCAGTTTGGTAAGGTGATATAGAGTTCTCACATCTTCTCATTAGTTTCCTGTCAATCTCAGTTTAACATGGCCACGTATAGATCTACTGTCCTCTCCTGTCACTTCTGTCATGCCACTTTTTCTTCTTTTGCTACCAACTCCATTATCACACTACTAAGCACTCAGTTCCATAAATAACTCATCCATTCCCTTTAACCCTTCATTCCCTCTGGATTTGTAGCGGCAAACTGCTTCCAAGTATGCTCTCTTCCTCATCTATAGCATTTCCAGATCATTAACTCTCTTCTTTCTGCCTTTAGGTATATGAGAATTAGAAATCTAACTTTGACCTAGTCAGTCTAAATGCTTTCAAATTGTTAGAAAAAAATAGGCTTTTGTAGAAGTTTATTCACCTCATCTATATTAAACATCTAATTTAGGTAGAGATGAATCAGTCCTAGATAGCATCTTTACCTCTCCATTTATTTACCTGTTCAGCTTTTGACTTGTTCAGAAATTGTTATCCTAGATGTATAAATGTAAAGCATATGACTCCCAGGTTTTTTTTTAATCTGTTTTCTATTGAACTCCTGGCCAACTTTGTCTACCTATTATTGTGCTAAGTTGGGAGATTGTCCTACCACAAAAAATACTAAATATCTTTATGCTGAGTTGTCAATATGCTTACTGTCCCAGCTCATTATAACATTCCACTTTCTCTCACTATCGGTCCATAACGTGTTTCTGCCTTTAGATTTCCTTCCTCACCCACATTATGATTATGGTTCCTTGACTATAACCAAGCAAAAAAAAAAAAATGTCACTATTGTCCTATTGTCCTAGACAAGTCACTTAGTGACCCTTCTCTTCTACTCAGTGCTAGTAAGGCTGCACTTGAAGAACTGGGTTCAGCTCTCGGCTCCCCAGAACGAGACATGGACATACTGAGCAAGTCCAGCAAATGGCAGTGAAGAAAATTAAGATACTGCACTGTTATATGAGTAGAGACTAAGAAAGCTGAAATAGTTTAGTCTGAAGAAGAGATGGCTGAGGGTGGAATTTTATCTATGTGTTTAAATATCTGATGTGAGAGTGGAAAGAAGATAGACTTCTCAGAGGCATTCAGGGAACAGACAAGAGGCAAGGGTCAGAAACTCAAATGTGGGAAATTCCATTTAAATGGAATCAAATCATTTTTATGGAGAGGATGGACAAGCACTGACACAGGTTGCTCAGAGACATTCTGCAGTCTCCATCCATGGAGGTGTTCAAAAATGTTCAACAAGCCTGAGGCAACCTCTTGTATTTATCTATCCTGATTGAGCAAAAAGATTTGATCAGATGATCTCCACAGGTTTCTTCTATCCACAACTGTTAAGTGATTTTATAAAAATTATTATAGGTTGCAACATAGTCCAACATTCTGGTTGCCATAAAGGACACCTTTACATATGGTGTACATACATATGACACATAGAGGTGTCATACCAGTGGCATTGGCTGTTTGATTTTTGTAGAAAATCAGATAATTTTTCTGGAATTATGCTTGATGAAAAAATGATGTTGATGTTACTTTGCTTGAAATACTTCAAGCGTTTATTTGCTTGAATAAATGAGTTCATTTATTACCTGGCTTTGGGTACATACATATTTCATACTAGTTTTAAGAGTTCAGTTCTAATATTCTGCTAATAGTTTAGTAGTATTTGGTAGGCTATATTAGTATAAATGGTTATATGACTTAAGTACCTTGACATTTTGGCAGTAGAGACTTTTAGAATTTTCTTTTGTTTTTCTAGGTTACATAATATATTGGTTATACATACAAATTTAGATTGTCCGCATAACATTGCAGTTTTGTTGATATACACAGAATTTAATTGACTTTTATATTGTCGGCTTGTATATTGTGACAACAGGGAGGGGCATTTAGGATTTATAGCTTCTATTTATGGTAGTAATAGATGTAGATTCTTTAAGATGTGGACATTTATTTTAGAATAACTCACCACGGTGTTGCATGGGTGAAAATCTGATCAAAACTATCAAGTTTGTTTTTAATATGGAAGGTTTTCACATTTACTTAATTTGTTCATTGTTTATAAGATTGGAGCATAAATGTTTGAATTTATACACATGAAAGTGCATGATTGGTTTTGTTAATAAGCACCTGCATATCCCCCCTAGTGATGTGAATAATCTGCAATTATTTCCCTGGCCTTGGGCTGAAAGCCTAGGTTTGTGTAGTTGCCTTGATTTTTTTTGTCATATTTACCACTTGTTCAGCAATATATACATACATATATATATATATCTATATAGGTTTTGCTTAATTGCCTCAATTTAGACACTTTAGATTTTGTAGATTTTATATATGTAAAATGTAATGCTTTCATACTAGACTGTCTCAATGCTTTTCTTGTTTGTTAGTTTGCTATTGGGAAATTTGCTGTTGCTGAAAAAGTCAGTACCTAATTGCTCCAATTAGACTGAACTTTGTTCAAGTTGATTTGATACCACTAGAGTACTAATAAAAACCAAAGAGTTCAAGAATTCAGGGTGCAACAGAGGCTGTTGTAAAAACCTTCAAAAGTTCCTCTTTATAGACTTGATGATTATAGTTAATTATGACCAATGAAAATAGATGCTTAACTACAATGTCACTGAAATCTTATTTCTATACATATTGCTGATCTGTGACTTTGTGACTTAATGTTCCTGACCCTATCAATCACCCTCATCTTCTCTCTCTTTGCTCTTCAACTGCTTGCATCCTTTTTAATAAATTACATTCTGACTCCTTGACTGATTCACATCATGCTTGTGGAGAATGTCACTATTTGGTGCTACTGAGTACCGTTATTCTGCAAATGAGAATATCAAATGTATATGACCTATGACATACAGGTTAAAAGTTCAGCATCTACCTGGGAGAAGGTTTATGAGATCTCTGTTTCTTTATGCTCTTTCAGCCTGGTCTATACTTTATTCTTGTCTGAAGTGGCATTACCTGTGTGAGAAAAGAGCGTCTTTTCCACCGACACCATAAAGTTAAGAGCCAAATGATTTAAGAGATCTGTTGCTAATCAACAGTTTTATGTTTTTTAAATGTGAAATGCAATTAAACTAAAAATGTACCTTTGAATCTCCATTACTTATTTTTTGCTATGGTGGGTGGTAAGAGCTAATAGGATTTCTGCATCTCATTCATCAAACTGACCTCTCTGCTAATTAATGAGAGAATGTGAGAATCTACATGACTTGTAGCTAATGAGGATGTTTCATTTATTAGTATATGTGAAAGCATTCATAGCATTAAAACATCATTCCTGATGAACTTCTGTGAATGTTGGCAAAAATTCCTCCAAAGAGAGCAGACCAGACCAATATCATTAAATCACATCCCCATTCCAATGCTCTTCTGCAGCCTGCATTCACTCCTACAGAGAGAAAGAGAGAGAGAGGAAGAGAGAGGAAGAGAGAGAAAGAGAGAGAGAGAGGGAGAGAGAAAGAGAGAGAGAGAAAGAGAGAGAAAAAGAGAAAGAGAAAGAGAAAGAGAGAGAAAGAAAAAGAGAAAGAAATAGTCCCCACACACTTGGGACTAGGTGATACTGGGCTCCAAAACTTCAGTTATGACATCCCTTGTACTTTAGGCAACCGAGACAACTAAGTCAGAAGAGTGTTTTCTTATTGTCTTATGTTTTGTCTACAGACAGCAGACAGTGGAAGGTACTTCTGGAAGTCAATTCCAGAAAGTGTGCTAGGTGTGCTAAATGACCATTTAGCATTGCCAAGTCTCCTTATATAAAGGAAAAAAAGAAAAAAAAGGAATTCTCATTGCGCCTTTCTAGCTCATTCTCGTAGGTGATGGCTTTGGAGCGCAGGTTCGCGCCATGAAACCTACCTGAGAGGAGGTAAACCAGCGTCCCCAAGCCCCGTAGTGCAGTGCACGCACTCAAGCAGGGCGAGCGAGGCACCCCCAGCTCTGGCATAGGTGCAGCGGCACCCCCAGCTCCGGCATAGGCGCAGCGGGGGCCCAGTCGGCAGAGTAAGGCGGCCCGAGCCCCCGCCTACAAGAGCCGCCCCCAAGGAGTGCGAGCAACCAGGAGCGCAGCGAACTGACCAGGCAAACAGAGCGTGGCGCGGCAGTTAGGGCGGAAGTTAGCGCAGGCAGGGTGGGCAGTGAGCAGCTCCCCGGCGCACCCACCATGGTAATCATCTGCCACAGCTCAGAGGGTGGTGATAACTGAGGCCGAGTCCAGTTGGAGGCCTGTGGCCAGTGGTGTCCCCCAGGGGTCAGTACTGGGTCCAGGGCTGCTCAACTTGTTCATCAATGACCTGGACAAGGGCACAGAGTGCACCCTGAGCAAGTTTGCAAATGACACCAACCTGGGTGGAGTGGTTGACACTCCGGAGGGCTGTGCTGCCATCCAGAGGGACCTCGATAGGCTGGAGAGTTGGGCAGAGAGGAACCTCATGAGGTTCAATGAGGACAAGTGCAGGGTTCTGCACCTGGGGAGGAATAACCTCAGGCATCAGTACAGATTAGGGGTCGATCTGCTGGAAAGCAGCTCTGAAGAGAGGGACCTGGGAGTCCTGGTTGACCAAGTTAACCATAAGTCAGCAGTGTTCCCTCGTGGTCAAGAAGGCCAATGGGATTGTGGCCTGCATCAGAAGGAGTGTTGCCAGCAGGTCGAGGGAGGTGATTCTGCCCCTCTACTCAGCTCTGGTGAGGCCGCACCTAGAGTATTGTCTGCATTTTTGGGCTCCTCAGTATAAGAGGGACGTGGAGCTTCTAGAGAGGGTCCAGTGGAGAGCTACAAGAGAGTGGTTCCATCTCCAGATGAGGAGGAACTCCTTTACTGTGAGGGTGAAAGAGCTCTGGAACAGGCTGCCCAGGAAGATCGTGGAATCTCCTTCTCTGGAGATCTTCAAAACGCGCCTGGATACCACATGCTCTAGGTGTGCCTGCTTGAGTGGGAAGGTTGGACTAGATGATTTCTAGAGGTCCCTTCCAACCTTGAAGATTCTGTGATTCTGTTAGTGAAAGACACTAGGAACCAACTTTGTTTTTATGGGAGCCCAAAATGGCTGTGCAACATTCAGGCTCAGGGGTAGCCCATTCGCAGCACCTTCAGCTTCAATAACACCCTGGCTGAACTAAATGCACAGTTACAATTTTGGGGAGCCACTGCAGCTTATTGTAAGCTAACAATTTGTACTTACAAGTGGAAGTACGACACAACGTTCTAAGGAGGATAAGGATTCCTGATATAACAGTTGTGCAGTCATCTCCCAAAGTTTACATCTTCATATAATATTTCACAATTCCTGGTACAAAACTATGTTTCAACTAGAGAAACAGGAGATCAAATAAAAATCCCTGGTTGCAGTCTTTACCTCTTCTGTTTTCATTAATGCCTTTTTATTTGTGAATGAGCACAGATTTTTTACTCAAAAACTCTAAACCAAACTTTTCAAACAAATTATTCTAACGGAGGTATGCTCTAGAGGATGAGAGCAGGGATAGCTATACATTTTGCTATTGCTCTTTGCAATTACAAAAGACGTTATCCAAAGCCAAACTTCATCATAAACATAGGAATAAATAGGGATATCTAAGGTATGTCTGTCTGTACTGCTGGATGCAGATAGATGCAAGAACCTTTGTTCATGCTCCAAGATGGAAGCCA
Organism: Nothura maculosa; assembly: GCA_032353885.1. Taxonomy (NCBI): domain Eukaryota; kingdom Metazoa; phylum Chordata; class Aves; order Tinamiformes; family Tinamidae; genus Nothura; species Nothura maculosa. Next base: position 233,008 of record JAUBOD010000123.1, read on the forward strand.
AGGAGACCTCAATCTGTGTTGATCTGCCTCAACGTCTTCTTGCCCCTGGTAAGGACAGACATAGTGCTGTACTAACAACATCATTGTATGGCTTCTAAAGTGGGATTGGTTATCATGCAGATTGGGATAAATTGTGTAACAGTCATCAGAGCCCATCTGAGTAGATACCTTAGACAACCATTACTTATTGCCAAATGCTGACTTCTTGATACTATGCATATTTTGCTTTGTGTGTATTCATATACCAGTACAACTTACCAGAAAGCTACAGTAAAAACAAATAAAATTTAAGAGCAAATATTTAGAGAAATATTAGCAAAGATTATTTAAAAGTTAGCAATTTGAATGTGAAAGGGCTTACATATTTTGAGTATATGAATCACTTATACATCCTCTGAGTTTCTGAAACCAAAAATCCTGTGAGTTAGAAAGAACTCCATGGAAAACACATTATCCCATAAACTACTGAGAAGTTTCTGTTACCTCTCTCTTAAACAGACGTTGCTAAAGACTGCTAGAGGCTACTGGAGATAGTTTAATTTAACTGCCAGGCTAACCTTCAGTAGAAATGTTTAACAGTTACATTATTTAAATTTTAACTACCATGAAAAATAACATATTAAGCAAAACAAAATTGTAATTCCCAGAGAACCTTTTAACATTGCTAGCTTTCTGTCTGATAGTCAAACCTGAGTGGAAAACTCCCACCTCACAGGTGCTTGGTGCTAACAGGTGCTCACAGAAGCATGTGGATGCGCAGAACAGCAAGTGGTGCTTATACTTCTTTCAGCTAATTTCTTAAGTTTCATAACAAGCTGCATAGACTTGGCATTTTTCCCCTCCTTCAATCATGCTTGAGAGGGGAAAAATGTTGGAAATAATAGGAAGGAAGCAAAACATGCTTAATGATGAGATTTAGGAAGATGGAGCACACAGCTATTTATGAGGCTACTGCCCATATATTTTCCAAAGTACAGCATAAATGGTATTTTTTGATTAGTTAGACACAAATAATCTATTTCCTGTGCATATTTAAGTGGCAATTAGTTTTTTAATTTTGGCTGTGTGCAGTCAGTAACATGTCCAAAATATTCATCAGAAGAACAAAGGAAAAAAAAAAAAAAGAGTTTAGTTTACTCTTTACAATAATTGCATAAGGTGTGGGCTTAAGAAAAAATAATGTCTTTAGCAGGGAAAATTTTAAAATAACAGACAGCAGCAAATGCTTCTACTAATAAAAATTACCATTATTGAGACATGCATCACCTCTGATCACTTCATGCTTTGTGTTCAGTGTGAGAATGAGCTCTATCTTAATTTGATTTTAGGAAGTAGAAGTAGATTACAGGAAGTAGATTATAAAAAGTTAAATGCAGTACCATGGATCATAATCTAGTGAATGTTGAAATGTTAGGAGACACTTCAGGTCACCCATGTTGAAATGTTGAAATGTTAGGAGACCCAACAAAGGTCATAGAGTTCTAAACCTTCTGGATTTCTGATGTCCCTTTACCTTAGAAATTAACTGATCAAAACTCCAGTTTCAGGTTATTCCACCTAGACTCTGCTAAATTGTGTCTAGACTAACAAAATCCAAATCTAAAGCTTAGAAGATTATTTTTATTACAATTTACTTAAAGTGATGTAACAGATGTACCTAGGTTGAACAGTTTTTTTCACTGCGTATCAGCACATATAACTATGGGTCTTATGTGGCTAAAGATGTCCAATGACTATGCCGTTAAATTGCACAGGTGTACTAACTTAAACTGCTGACCTGAGCGTCCAAATTAAAGCAGTGGTCTGAACTAGGCCTTCATCTTGTTAGAAACACTTGCTTTCAAAAATATATCCAACAGACTGTATGAAAAATATAACATTTTCATAAATATTACATATTTTTATTATAATTTACATCAAAGATAGAAATACAGAAGATCTAGGTTGATACTAATTAGCAACATGTTTTATTTTCAGTGCATTCCTCGTTATATTGAAAATATATTGCTAGGGTATAAAACTAAATAACATAAACTAAAATTTGATAAAAAGGATTGAAATCTAAAAAATTAAAAACCCAATGTACTGTTTCTTTTAAAAAATCTATACTATTTAGTATTAATAAAATTGATAATTTATAATTTGAATGAGTTAAATAATAAAATACCCCCTTTTGTGTTTGGCCAAAATATTGTGAAGTCATTACTCTGGAAGATGCTTTTGGGGACTTATTAATATATCAAATTGTAAAAATACTGCTTTGAAAGACAATGAAAATCACATGTAATTATTCCCAAATAGTCTTACTACTTACAATATACCCATAAAGTGTATGAACAAAGCTGTAAGATTTGTGTTTGTTTTGGTCAGTCGTGGATAAATTTGAGATGGAATTTTCATTACAAAGCTCTTAGAATATAAGAAGGAGTCACTGAAATGTGAGAATGTGAGACTCAAGACTATATGGAGGCTAGTCAGGGACAAGCATCTACCTCAGAAAATAATCTCAAGCAAATTTTTCTGGTGGCATTCAGACATATTGTTTGTTCTCATTTACAGAACCACAGAAGCACAGAAGAGTTGAGGTTAGAAGGGACCTCTGCAGGTCATCTAGCTCAACCTCCATGCTCACTTAGGGTTATATTACCCAGTGACTCTGTCCAGATGACTTTTGAAGGACATTTACAAGGATGGAATCTCCACAACCTCTCCGGGCAACCTGCTCCAATGCTGTATCACTCCCACAATGAAGAAATTTTTCCTTATATTCAGGTAGAAATTCCACAGTTTCAGTTTGTGCATATTGCTTCTTGTCCCATTGCTAGGCATCAATTGAGAAGAGGTCTGGCCCCATCCATTCTGCATCCTCCCTACTATTCTCCCAGCCAAAGAGGACCAGCTCTATCAAACTTTACTCATATGACAGATGCTCCAAGTCTTTGCTCATCTTAGCAGCCCGTCTGTGGAATCTCTGGAGTTGTCTCATATCCCTCCCCTGATCATCCTTCTAGCCCTATGCTGGACTCTCTCCAGCAGCTCCACATACCTCTTGTACTGGGGAGCCCAGAACTGCACAGAGTGCTCCAAATGTGGCCTCACTAGGAATGAGTGGAGGGGAATGATCACCTCCCTCGACCTGCTGGAGACGCGTTTCTTGATACACCCCAGGATCCTGTTGGCCTTCTTGGCCATGAGGGTGCACTGTTGACTCATGGTCACCTTGTAGTCCACCATGATGCTCAAGGCCCTCTCTGCGGGGCTGCTCTCCAGAACATCAGTCCCCAACTTGTACTGGTATCTGGGGTTATTCCTCCCCAGGTGGAATGCCCAGTTGTCACAGGCATTGAGACAGCTGTCTCACTGACATTGACAGTTGTCTCACTGCCCAGTTGTCTAGTCTGTCCAGGTCCCTCTGGATGGCAGGGTAGCCCTCTGGGGTATAACCTACTCCTCCCAGTTTCCTATCATCAGCAAACCTGTTGAGGGAGCACTCTATCCCTTCATCCAGGGAATTGATGAATAAATTGAACAGGACTGGGCTGAGTACTGACCGCCAAGGGACACCACTAACTACAGGCCTCCAATTGGACTTAGCGCCACTGATCACCACCTCTGAGTGCTGTCATCCAGCCAGTTCTCAGTTCACCTCACCATCCACTCATCTATCCCACACCTCTGGAGCTTGCCTAGGAGGATGCTGTGAGGGACAGTATCAAAAGCCTTGCTGAAGTCCAAATAGACATCCACTATGCGCTCCTCATCTATTCAGCCAGTCATTCCATTATAGAAGGCTATCAAGTTAGTCAAGCATGATTTCCCCTTAGTGAATCCATGCTGACTGTTCCTGAGCACCTTCTTCCCCAGGCGCTTGGAGACAACAGCCAGGATGAGCTGTTCCATCTCTTTCCCAGGGTTGGAAGTGAAAGTGACTGGCCTGTAGTTGCCTGGGTCCTACTAGCCCTTTTTGAAGACTGGTGTGACATTGACTTTCTTCCAGTCCCCAGACCCCTTCCCTGCTCTCCAGACCTTTTGAAGATGATGATGAGGGGCTTAGCTATAACATCTGCCAGCTCATACAGCACTCTGGGGTACATCCCATCAAGGCCCATGAATTTGTGGGTACCAAGTTTCCCTAATTGCTCTGTGACTCAATCTTCCTCTACTTGGGGCAAGTCTTCCTCTCTCCAGGCTTCTTCTCTTTCCCTTGGGTCTGGATTCCAGAGGGCTGCCCTTGGGAAACACTGAAGCAAAGAAGGCATTCAGCAAGTCTGCTTGCTGTGTTTTTTTTTTTTTTGTAACCAGGGCACCCACCCTGTTCACCAGTGGGTGGACAACCAGGAATAACCAGTTCACCCACATTCTCCCTAATCTTCCATTTGCCATTGATATATTTGAAGAAGCTCTTCTTATTTTTAACATCCCTTGCCAGATTTTCTTCCAAGTGTGCCTTAGCTTTCCTTGTTGCATCCCAGCATGCCATGAAAATGTTGCTGTATTTTTAGCAAGGGGCCTGTCACTTCCTCCATATTCTTTGTACTGCTTTCTTCTGCTTAAATTTTGCCAGAAGCTTCCTGCTCACCCACACTGCCCCTCTTGCTTGTCTTATTTCTCATAGGGATGCACCATTGCTGAGTGTGGAGGAAGTGCTACTTGAAAACAAACCATCTTTCTTGGGCCCCTTTTCCTTCTAGTGCTCTACCCCATGTGATTCAGGGGACCAAGCAGGTCCCTAAGAGGCCAAAGTTGTCCCTCCTGAAGTCCATGGTTACAGGGCCACTTACAGTCCTGCTTCCTCTTCTTTGGATTCTGAACTCCACCAACTCATGATGGCTGCAGCCAAGGCTACCTCCTATATTGCCATCTTTAACTAGTCCCTCTCTGTTTGTGAGTATGAGGTCTAGTAGCCCACTTTTCATTGGCTCCTCCACAACTTGTGTCAAAAAGTTATTGTCAGCTGCAGAAACCTCCAGGACTGTTTGTGCCTATCTGTGCTATCTTTCCAACTGTTATCAGGGTAGTTGAAGTCTCCCATAAGAACTAGGGCATGTGACTGCAAGGCAACTTCCAGCTGTCATCTTCAGCAGTTTATGGATGACATAAAACCTGGAGGAGTAGCTAATCACTAGAGGCTTTTGCTGCCATTCAGAGGGAGATGGACAGGCTGGAGATGTGGGCAGAGGAACTCATGAAGTTCAATAGGCAAGGGCAGAGTCCTGCACCTTGGGAGGAATAACCTCATGCACCTGAGCAGGTTAAGGGTTGACCTGCTGGAAAGCTCCTGTACAGAGAAGGGTCTGGGAGTCCTGGTGGACTACAAGTTGACCATTAGTCAGCAATATGTCCTATAACCAAGATGGCAAATACTATTCTGTGCTGCATTAGGTAGAGTGTTGCCAGCAGATCGAGGGAGGTGATCCTCCCTTTCTACTCAGGCCTTATGAAGCCACATCTGGAGCACCGTGTCCAGTTCTGGGCTCCCCAGTACAAGAGGGATGTGGAGCTGCTGAAGATAGTCCAGGGCAGGCCCAGGAGGGTGATCACTGGCCTGGAACATATGCCCTATGAGGAAAGACTGAGAGAGCTGGACCTGTTCAGGCTGAATCAGAGAAGGCTGAGAGGGGATCTGATCATTGCGTATAAATACTTGAAGGGTCGGAGTGAGGAGTATGGGGCTGACGTCTTTTCAGTGGCCACTGATAGAACTCGAGGAAATGGCCACAAACTGAAGCATCAAAAGTTCCATAGGAATTTAAGGAAAAATCTCTTGACAGTGAGGGTGACAGAGCACCCCACAGGTTGCCAAGAGAGGCTGTGGAATCTCCTTCTCTGGAGTTCTTTCAAACCCACTTGGATGTAATCCCGTGTAATGTTCTCTAGGTGACTGTGTGTGTGCAAGGGGCTTGGACTAGATAATCTCTGGAGGTCCCTTCCAACCTTAAGGATTCTATGATCCGAATTGGACAGGATGACTCTGTCCCTTAATCCAAGTCACTGATGAACAAATCAAATAATATTGGGTCCAATATTAACACCCTGGTGATAACCCAAACTACAGGCATCTAAAAATACTTATGTATGATGTCAGCCTTCTAAGGTCTCAATTTCAGATAATTTTTAATATGGACTATCTGCTCATGTAGCCTGAACTTCTGAGGTTGTCTGCGAGGATGTTATAGGAGACAGTGTCATTCAGCATAAGCAACGCAAATGTAGGGGCAACTCACAGCTAAAAAACTTGTGGAGAGTCTTGTCTATACTGTTTTTCTCAAAAAAAAATGAATAATGAAATTTGGTTTTTATGAAGTAGTCTCATTAAATCATTTACTCTCAGGTGGATTTTTTTTTCAATCATTTGTTCCTTTTCTCTAAAGACATCAATCTATCAAATCAGTCTTGGTGCAGACGAGAAAATGACTGTGATGAGAAAACATATTGCCCAAATTTTTGATGTTAGTCCTCAGATTGTATATTTTGCATATTTAAAATGTGCCCTCATTTCAGAACTGTTGATCTCCTACTAGTTTTCCAACCAATTATCATGTCAAAGGATTTGAAAGAAAAAGATGAGGATGAGAGGGGAAAAATAACTTTATGAAGGAAATTTAAAAATAAAGCCTGGCAATGACCAGACAATTGCTGTTAGGGGATACAATAGTTGTTTACAATATTTGAACTGTGTGAACACCTAGGAGGCACAGGGTTTGTTTAGAGATGTCCAAGGGAGCGTAACTAGGAATAATGGAATGAAAATGAGCTAAGAAAAATGCAGGCTTTACATTAGAAAAACTTCCTGTGAGGTCTATTAGGCTGTAGTAATCTCCCTTAGGAGTATTGGAAGCCCATCACTTGAATAATTTAATACTACACTGGATAAAGCACTCAAGAATATACTGTACAGAACAATCCTGCACTGACTTGTTAGAGATTATAGATGGATAAACTACATCCTTTCATTGTGCAGCATTTCCACAGATTTGGGTGTCTGGCTTGCTCAGCATGAGTACGAGAGGGCTGCTTACTAGAAGTCTGCTCCAGCTCTTCAATGAAAGACTGTTGGGGTCTCAACATGCACCCACCTGGTGTTTTCCCCATCAAAACGCCTTGAACACTAAGTGGCATGGGGGATATTCTCTTTTTTTGGATAAATTTGCCTTTTTTTTATGCCTGCATTGCCAGATGATTGAAATTCAGTTTGATATGGGACTATTCACATTATTGACAAACTACCTGGTCTATGTCTGTTATGAAGTACTGATCAAGAGCCCAATAAGATCTAGAAAAAGCAGTATATCAAAGCATAAAACTTTGATATACTTCTAACTTGTGTCCTGAACATTTGAGAAGAAAATTAACTATGTTTCTGATATAGCCCACTCTACATACTCACCATGAAAACTTCTGTTTTAGTGATTTTTATCATATAGTATTTGTTATTATCATTGGCATTGAATCTGTATTAAAAAGTGTAGGATAAATATGCTCTGTGGCCATTGTTTTATGCAGGTAATGCATATCAGTACAGTATTTAATGATATTGTTCATTATTGTTCATTAGATGTTTGGTCTTCAATGGCCTATTTTACGATAGAAGCATAGTTATAAAATTTCAGTGAGAGCCTGGCTTTTAGCAAGGTTAAGAACACTGCAGATCTACCTTTACAATACATTGTACACATACAGCAATAACAGTGCGTTAGAAAGCAACTCTTATATTCAAGTCCTCTATTTGTGATCAATGACCTGCTCCTGTTTCCTGTGTTTTATAGACTAACGTACCAACCAGGGATCATATCAAGGACATTTTCAGTGCCATCCTCATCAGCAGTGGAAGGCTAGAGGGAGTGTCTACAATAGGACAATACAACTGATGTGATTTTATTTTGTTTCAGGCAACTTTGACTTATGTGATGGAGAGGTCAGGCCTGGGAGGACTTGTCATGTAGACAAGCAAAACAAGCAAACTGAAATAATACTAATACATATTTAAAAATCTAGTTCTAAACTACATTTGGGAAGCAGCTTAACCACTATAAGTTTCTATTTCACTCTGAAAAGGAAATAAACATTGCAGAAGATACATCTAGAACCCCAGGTGTGATTTGACTATATTCCTGCAAGTTCACAAGGAAAACCTTTTCATTTTTGTATGAACTGTTTTATTTTGTATGTGCTTTACAAATGAAAGGAGTAGAGATAATGGAAAACGTGAACTAATGGTTATTTGCTAGATAGAAAGAAAGATCTTCAGTTCCCTACATGGCTATTGATTTACTTGGTGCCATTCTACAGATCTTATGGCTCTGTTTGCTTTAATTCCTCACCTGTGAAATAAAGAAAATATTGCACAGAATTGCTAGACACATTAACTGTAGTAAAGCACTCAGACACTATAGTCACAGTAATTATAGCAGGGGATTGAAATATATACTCAAGCCCTCTAATAATTGTCCTGTATTTTGTTTTTAAATGTCAAATGAAGAAATAAAGATGGCTCCAACTTGTATAAATTATCTCTTATTATATTATTATTTCTTATAATCTATAAGAAGGAAATACTTCCAGAAAAGACACTGTCAAGACCCTAACTCATTTCTTCCAGCCTCAGCCTTGTTCTACAGATACTTGGTAATTTTGATTAGGTTTTATCATTACCCATTGGTGAATTTGTGGCAAATTCAAAATATTCACATAAGCTATGAAAGGAAAGTTTTCTCACAGTGTCATCTCCTTGTCTATAGGAGCTCAGTGAAACAAAATAAATAAATAAATAAATAAACATGCAGTACACTTTTCTGGCTGCTAGTAAATTTGGAGGTTCAATGATATGCTCACCTAGGATCTTAATTTTTCTATTATATAGAACAATAGAGTATAAAGTTGAATAAGATGAACAAAATGGAAATGACCTGTTTTTAATAAATCTTGGTTTTTTATTGAAAAATTTACTGGCTTGTTTCTTATTCAATTAAAAAAAATAGAAATTGAGACAGGCTCTAGTTTCTTAAGCATTGCCTCATGGTTAGAAGTCTAGTTTCAAAACCTCTTCATATGGCAAGGAATGGATACTTCTATAAGCAAGAGTTTGCAGAGTCAAGGCTTATGGTTGTAATACCATACTCAGGCAGGACTGAATAACACAAAAATAGAGTGAAAAACACCAGTAAATTAAAATAAAGCTGGAATACACTCAATTAACTAAATTACTATTGATATCTGTCATTATAAAATACCCAGGGCTGTATAATTTTGTTCTAATCCCCCAAATGCACAACTAAGCAAGTGAGAGAACATATATTCCTACAACCCCAGTGGAGACATTGAGATTATGCATGCTCTCACTAATTTAAAGAGGGACTTTCACACTGGGATACATTTTAAAAAGAGAACATTTAAATAAAAAGCAATTTCGTCTGCCTGTAATTGTATTCCCCTTGCTGTTATCACTAATTATTGAAGATATTTGTACTTGAATGGGTGAACTCTTTATTTATTTATTTAATTTTAAACGACTCAGTTTCCACTTCCACTCAATCCTGCTGAAATCACAAGGTCAGGGTTTTTCTTTCATATTTCATTTTGCCAGTGTCAGCCAAGAGCGCAAAGTCAGCAAGCTCAAAGAGAGAGAAGCATAAAAAATGTGTGGGTAAAATCTGAAGACAGTCTTAAGCCAGCTACATTCAAATTAGAATTAAGATCAAAACATCAAAAGTTTGAACAATAAGAATGATGAGCTTCTGGAATAAATTCTTTGCAGAAATAGTGGGTCTTTCCCTCTCCTTATGCCTATGTATCAAGCCTGGATATTTTTTGGAGCTTGACCCTTTAAATCAAGCTGCTTATCAGTCAAATAGATGTTACTGGGCTTAATGGAGAAGTAACATCATTTATTTTTACCGTATAGGCAGCTAGTTATCTAGTTGCCCTTTATGGCTTAAATAAAGGTGAATGTAAACTTTGACCTACTTCAGTGAAACTCAGAGTTGATAGAAGTGCAGTGAAGATTAGTATATTTTCTGTTATTTCATTTTATAATTCATGTCTAGCAAAACATGCAATACTTCTTAAGATTTTCCAAACAAAGCCGAAAAGCAGAATGAAAACCCTGTGAGGAATGCTGCAGACAGAGCAAAAGCTTTTTAGCATTCCTATCCAAACTGTGGACAACCCTTTCATTTTTTGTACTGTGGGTGCGTGGATTACAAGTATGGAGGAAAAATGGTGGCTTCTTTAGAGTCCAAGCAAAATTCCCATGCTGAGTATACATTTTACAGCTACCAGCAGAGAGGCCATGTGTCAAAGCATTTGTGTAAATCATATATCTAGTTTTAGGAGAGAGTGGGATGAAGAGAGTTGCTCTAGCCAAAGCTACTAGGCCCCTGGCCCTGATTTTGCAATTCTATAATCATGAATTACTTGCAGAAATATCTTCTTTTTATGCAGAAACATAGAATATATTTTATATTTTTCAAGTATATGAAGGTTTTCTGATGTGGTTAATAGGATCAGATTGCCAGGCAGTCTTCCATATTAATATATCTGAAGGTTGAATTTCAGGAAACATATTTTGTGCAAAATGTCAGAAATATTTCCTAACTGAATTATCAGGTAACATTGATGCCAATGTCCTAGGCTTTTAATGTTTTTAAAGAGATGTCTTGTTTTGTAAGCACTATGATTTCCATTAATATATTTAATTACTTTGCTGATTTGTTTTACATATCTTGACATGTTACCTGTCTAAATACATTTTCAATATATTTCTGCTAACAGTAAGAATTTAGTAAATCACCATGTTTAAGTAAAAGTACCTCATCTGATTTTAGTTTTCTGCTATATTAGCCTCAGCTCTGGCCATTAGGCTACCTCTACTTCTGTTCGTGTTGCTCGACAGATACATGGACAGAGTAAATAAACAAGAGCTAGGGACACAAAATTAAAACCAAAAATCTATCTATATATCTGTATATAGATATAATATTTCTATCACAAGTCAGGACTAAACTATGGAATTCCTTGCAATGTTAGGATTTTCAGGCTAGATATGCTAGATGTAGGTGTGCTTAGTAGCATTTCTGTGGCACTGAGGTTGACTGGCAAGCTCAAATATGCAGTACTAAATTCTCATAGCTTCCAAGCCAGAATGACATTATCCAATCTACCTACCGGGAATGGTCCTAGCTTGTGTTACTTCCTAATTTTTGCCTGGGAATTATCTGAGAGAGCTCTGATTGGTGTGAGCCAAAGCTGTTTTAAGGACTGTTCTAATGGTTTAACAGAGCATCTCATTTCAGGTATGGTATTATTTCCTGACATAGTTTAATTTCATAGTGGTGGCACAAGTTATGGATACTAAAAGCCATAAAGCATCCAAAAAGATATCACACAAATTTATAATAAAAATAATATTAAAAACCTATTATTTGTAAAGATACATATAAAATAAGTGATACAGAGTGATGATGATTGTGAGGATTTCACTAAAAGTTTGTTTTGGTCTCACATCCTTCCTTGGGGATCTACTCCCAGCTGTAACTGGGAAAAGAACACTTTACAAGATATATATACATTTTTTTTTTCTCTGCAGGGCAGATGTGAAAAAGGGAGAGGATTGAAGGGAGTCTCATGAAAGCAATCTTTCCTAATATCAGAGCATGGATATGTGGAAAAACTTGGAGTTGCCATGCTTTGAAAAAGACAATCTGTGCTGAACTCATGGGAATAAATTCTGCTTTTGGCTAATTTACTGCATCCGGCACATAAGATCGTGGAGCAAGGCAGATGTCGGCACACGTTGCTGGGAAACTGTGTAGTACCTGTGCCATAGGAACAGCGCAGGAGACAAGACATAGTGGATGGTGCATGAGAGGGGATTAAAGGATCATGGCAAATCTATGCCTGGAGCTCTAGAAAAGCAATTATGGAGGTGAGTTAATCACTTTCCATTACAGATGAACTGCTATAGCACATAATCCTCCCACTCTAATACTTCTAAGAAGCAGCTGTATGGAAAATATGAGATAAAAAGAATATCTGGTGACTCAAGATATTCAAAAAATACCTAAATTTCCAAAATACTGACATTTCATGTGTAGTCCTTTGAAAATATAATGACTTTGGAAAGTACATGTTCCTTGTCTCTCTTTGCATGCATATATATATATATATATATATGTATATGTATATGTATATGTGTATATACATATATCAAAATAATGTGCAATCAAAAGCAAAAAAGCCAACTGATGTCATATAAAATGATGCTGGAAGGATGGGATATTGTGCACCTTTTGAAATTGCAAAGGCAATGCTAATAGCATCGTTAAATATAAACAGAAGAGGTAACTTCCATATCTCCTGTCTAAATGTAACATTTTTCATACATTAGGTATTCATTTGCTTGCAGATAGAATACTGTGTTTAATTTCATACTAATGTTCTCTTTGTAATTTAGCCATTTAGTTTTCTGATTAATGAAAATGCCTTTGTTTTGCACTCACAAGCACATCAGTCTTTTGTGGGATGTGTCAGAAAGCCAGCGTTATATAACATAAACAACTGAATGAGCAATTGGAAATTCAGAGCAGTATATGCCATAGGCCTGATTTCTCCCTTGCCATGGTGTGATTCAGGGGTAACACTCTGAAACTCGGTAAAGCTGCACTAATCTAAAATCTGTGTACATGTGATGAGAATAAGGGTTTTTTTAAAAAAAAACAACACAGCATTGCTTTATGAATTACTGTACACTTCAAAGATGTTTTTATCAGCTTCCTCAATGAATGGGAAATGCACTGACTTCTGATACAGTAAAGAGATGCAGTAATGTTCATCAGAAGCATATTTAGCATGGACAGATGTTTTGCAAATTCCAAGCAGTTATATTTTTAAAACATGCTTGAGCACCTGTTATTTCAGCTTGCTATTCCAGTCCTGCCTGTCTTTTCAACAATGACTGAAAATTGCACCTATATTTACCTTTACCTTTTAAATTGGCAGGTATATGTTGTTACTCAGGGACTGACAAGTATGACTAACCAACCGGAGGAAAAAAAAAATCCATTTCTTTTAGACCAATCAATATTAACCTTCATCCCAGCTGCTTGATCCTGGATATTGCAAAAATGCATCTGAAATCACTTTCAAAAGGGACACTGAACATTTATTAAATCTGAAACAGAACCATTACAATCAACTATGGCTCAAGATCTGCTGAACACTTGAAACTATAATTTCCAAATATCTTTCTTTTCTTTAATTGAGGTTTGTTCTGCTGACAGATGAATGCACCCTCAGCTGAATTTGAATAGAACTACTGCAATAACCTGTGACACTATTTGAATGAAAAACCATGCTGTTTGGCTTTCTGCATGCCTATGTCTAGGAATGTCTCTCAGACAGACCTGACTCCTACTTTTCGTAATTAAAAGTGGTAATAACTATTTTATTGGATATAAATTAGACTTTTATTTGACAAACTTAATTTAACATGCGACCTATCAACTTAATGATATTTTTATGCAGGGAACAACTAAACATAAATTAGAGTGAGATGTCTTGAAATAAAGGAGCAAAGTGAACAGATAAAACATAAAATTAAATTGAAGGAATGTAATCAGAGCAAATTTGGAAAATATTGCCTGCCAGATTATTTTTTTTTAATCAAATGTATGAAACTTTGGTGTTTTTAATAGATGTGATTTGATTTCTGCAAGAAGTTTTAAAGTGAATGTACAAATAGAGAATGAAAGCTTAGATGTTTGAAGTCTACTAAGAATACCTCCCTGATACGTGCTTTTCATCTGTTGCTCTTTAGGCACTACCAGCATGTAGTTAACCATCTTCATACATGCTGTACAAATGAGGGATATACTAAGAGTACATTGCATGTTTGATGAGCATTTGAACAAGAAATATTCATCCTAAGAATCAGGTGATGCATGCTAGGTTGATTTGAGTAGCCCCATGCAGGGCAGAGATATTCTGTGGGTAATGGTATCCATCAAAACTTCTCAGGCTCTGGCACATGTCCCTGACTTGGCTCCTTCTCGCTTTCTGCTGCCTATAGCAGCATGTGATCAGATTAGGAAAGCAAGAATTACTAACTCTTTCTGAAAGGAAAATGCAGTTTTGCTACAACAAGGACAAATGAGATTTTCTAGGCAGCTTTACTTCAGATAAACAGAACTATCCAAATAGTCTGCAAGTAAGATGACACTTGGCTTCCAAAAGTGTGTTGGCATCACAACATTTTAAAAACTATCATTTTGAACATCATCAAGATGATCCAGCAACTTGAACTTAGATTCAATTGCAAGAAATGTAGAGCAGTAAACATTTCTTGAAGGCAATTGAAAAAAAAAAAAACTAAATCTTTATCATTGCCCAAGTAAGCAGCACTTCAAACAGTCAACAGTAATCATTAGGCAAATTTATTTACAGAATCACAGAATCTTCAAGGTTGGAAGGGACCTCTAGAAATCATCTAGTCCAACCAAGCAGGCACACCTAGAGCATGTGGCACAGGGTGGCATCCAGGCGGGTTTTGAAGACCTCCAGAGAAGGAGACTCC
>JAUBOD010000123.1:249851-270149 GCA_032353885.1 Nothura maculosa
TGTCCAGGTCCCTCTGGATGGCAGCACAGCCCTCCAGAGTGTCGGCCACTCCACCCAGCTTGGTGTCATCTGCAAACTTGCTCAGGGTGTCCTCTGTGCCATCATCCAAGTCATTGATGAACAAGATGAACAGCATTGGGCCCAGTACTGTGTGCTAGGGGACACCACTGGCCACAGGCCTGCAGCTGGACTTGACCCCATTTATTACCACTCCCTGAGCTCTGTCATCTAGCCAGCCCTCGATCCACCTCACTGTGCACTCATCCAGACCACTCTCCTGGAGCTTTCCTATGAGGACATCATGGGACATGGCGTCAAAAGCCTTGCTGAAGTCAAGGTAGACAACATCCACGGCTCTCCCCTCATAGTCATCCCATCATAGAAGGCTATGAGGTTCGTCAGACATGACTTCATCTTGGTGAATCCATGCTGACTGCTGCTTATCACCTCCTTCTCCTTCATATGTCTAGAGATGCTCTCTAGGATGAGCTGCTCCATCACCTTTTGAGGTACAGAGGTGAGGCTGACCAGCCTGTATTTTTGCCACCATGCAGCGGAAGAGTTGGTCATTGGTAATATCTCCTCTCACCTCCATTGCCAGGTCTCCCCTTACCATTACCATTTTCCTGTAGATTCAGATGGATACTTTAGTGTTTCTTCTCAGCTGCTTGTAACTTCAGAAAACGCAGTTAAGAGGAGATGTCCATGCTGATAGTACCGAAGTTTGTGGCTTTACATTTGGTAAACTTAAAGGTTTTGGGATTCAGGGTTTAAAGTCTTTACATCTACCCAAAACAATACACAAAGTACTTATTTTACATATATTTTCTAAGAAACAGCTTCACACATTTCTTGACATGCTTTTTCTACCTTCTTACATGTCTTGCTAACTTTCCTTGAAAATCCAATCTGCCTTGGCATTATAGATCCTTTGTAGGTCTCTTGGAGTTAAAAATGAAAGCTACTGCTATGAGGAGCAAAGTATGGAAAATACACTTTTTAGGTATTTTATGAGTCTTGTACAAGGAAGAAAACAATTTGATTTAGGAAAGCAGAAGCCACTGGTTTTACAGAGATAGATAAATCCAAAAACAGATTTTGAAAGATCCTGATAGTTGTCTAGAGTAGACTTAGATAAGATATTGACAACACAGAATTTGTTATTAGCTTGAAAATGTTCACAATAACTTATTTAGGGCATATATGCTTAACTGATACATGATTATCACTCATAAAATGGTCACAGCTTTTCAGTGGAGTATTATTTCAGGATACGGAGTGGTAGGTTGTGTTTTAAAGATCAGGTTCAGTCTTTTTAATGGACTTTCCTTCTATTGTATTTCTTCCATGGGATTTCAGAGGAATGAACTTTTAAAATAGGCCTTTTTTTTTTCTATGGAAAACTTTATTAGGCTAAATAGAGTTTATAAAATAGAGTTTATAAGTTTTTGGGTTTTTTTTATTTCCCACTAGGAGTGTTTGACTAACTCAATTACGAATTTCTTCTCCTTTATCCTTGGGTTTGGATGACCAAAATATATAGATCTGTGTGTTTGTGTGCGTGTGCACATAGGAAGAGCAAAGTACAAAAAAAGAAGTGTCTTTAGATCTTATTGTGGCATTTGAATAGTTTTGTGAGAAGCATATAGTGAAACTAAGTCAATAGTCTTGTCTTATGTATGACAGATATTTTTTCAGGCTAAACTATTTACTTGTTTTACCATCATAACGGCAGAGTGTCAGTATATATGCTCCTATGTTTGTCATATTTTGCATGAGCTTCTACCCACATCAATTTATGTGAACAGTATTATTTAAAATCTGTTTTTCACAAGTCCTAAAAAGACTTTTGTAATGTGATGAAATTAAGGTGTGTATATCACACCTCTAAACAGCTTGCTTACCATCTCTTCTGAGTCCCTATCTGAGTTAGAAATGCCTGCCAGTCCCTTGTGAGATTCATGAGGGTTTATTAAAGCTTACTACAAGTTTCTTCTAGGGAAAATGTCAGTGGTTAGTACATAACTATGTTAGGATAACTTATATCAAGCTTGAAGCAATTTATGGCTTCTGTGTGAGGGAGTGATACAGAATCTTATTATGTAAATTTGCTAAACTGTATTTCACTTGAAAGTTTTTCCTCTTCCCATGACCAGCAGACTAAGCAGAGAGAAACCAGTACGCCCCTTCCTGACACCCTTGAACGTGATCATCGTGTTAAACACTACAGTTAGTATAATGTGCTCCTTTAATTACCGCAAAGCAGTATGACATTAAATCCAAGAAGTGAGTTGAGGAGAAATAAAACGTTTGAATGTGCATTTTCTTTTTTCTTTTTCACTCTTTGCCTGCTCTTGATTATTTAAGAGTTTTATGCTTGCCATAACTCATCTCTAATATTTAATTGATTCCTCCAGTTGTCTCTTACTGCTGTGGGCATTCTAATCAATTAAGGATCTTCACTGAACTGTGGCCTCCTAGTTTCCCTCCTCCACCTTCCTTCCATTAAATCTCTTGAGCGTGACTATGTGCCTGCTGGTGTTTTCGTATAGATGTGCTTGCTTGTTCTTTGAACTTGAATCAGCTTCTTTCATTTTCTTTATCTTAAGGGTGCTTATCTCAGCCTGAATTTCTCCACAATTCTGTGTTCTGTGGGGCTCGCTTTAATTTCTAGCCAACCATAAAGCTGCTTGCACAGCATCCAGTAGCATAAATAGTATTTCTGTAATGTTTACCAGGCAATCTAATGATATTATTACATCAATATATCTATAATGATTCAGTATCATAATCAAAGTTATCATCAGGCAGCAAGCACCTAAATAATCTACTAAGATCCCATAAAGTTTTCAGTTTACTTAGTTCCTTTACATGTCTCTAAAATTCGACTGGTAGTTAAACTTCATAAGTTCTCTTCCCTCTTTGCAAACCACAGTGTCTTTTTTCATTCCGTGTATTTGAGAACCTATCTCTTGATTTAATCTCTGTGTACTCCAAATCCATAAAATTCCAATTATTAATGCCTTTCCTGCTTCATTATTGTTGCCCTTGACTTCTGATGTGCTGAATATTTGAAGATGAGGAGTCAAATCATCAAATATGCCTCATCTCTGACTTCAACATTTGAAAAATGCACTTCAGTAACTATGGGTTACTATGAATTTGGATATTCATATAACTATTGTGAGCTTATATGCCTTCAAAGAACTAGATAATTAAATTTAGGTCTTCAGCATTCCAAGTAGTTGCTTGGACCATAGTTTCCACTTGGCAGGAGAAGAGAACTTGCACTTGAATGGAGAACCTTCTTTTATCTTTGCTTTGCTTCACTTTGCTCAGGAGTGACAAATTCAGGTCATCAGGAGAAGTTTCTCACCTGAATGTGAAAACACAATCTCCATGCTCATCTTTGAGACCATAATGTCTTTTATTTGAATAGAATTTGTGACAACTGTTTGCTGGATGAATCCTTTATATCAGTAACAGACTTCTTATTTGTTTGGCTAAAGATAAATCCCAGAGGTGTATTTTCTAAAAGACAATATTCCTGCACGAGACTTGATTGCATTATTTATGTATTTAAACTGTTCTGAACTTCTTAGAAGGGATTTCATCTCTTTTTGTAGGTACAAAGAGGAAATGTTTAGTGAGATTAAGAAGATATCTTGCCAACATTTTTGAGCTGAAATCTTCAGAGTCCAAGTTTATAATTTGACAAAGAACTTTTTATTGTATCTTAGGAATATGCCATCCTTCTTTTTAGGATTAATTGCAGATAATTGACCCTTTCCATTTAGGTACATAATTTGATTATCTTTCCATTTATATAAATAGTTTGGTTAGTTTGCTGGTGCTGTAAAAAAAACCTTTCAACTGTAAAGATGTAAGATTAGAAATGGCATTGTTTCAAACTGCAAAAACCAACAGACTTAGAGGTTTTGTTTAAGCACAGGAATACTACAAATCAAGGAGATTCATACAGAAAATATATTCCTTTGATAAATTAAAAAACAAGCAAACAAAAAACCAAAACCTCTCTTTTGGAACTGTTTGATTACCTACCTATGAAATATATATGCTCAAGACTGAACTAGGTAATAGATGTCACCATTGTTCTATAAAAATGCTTTGCTACTAGAAAATTGATTTTTAAAAGACTAATCAATATCTGAATCAAACTGTCCTCCAAAAACTTGCACTCATGATGTTCTGACATTAATACCTGGGAAGAGCAAAACATTCCTTCCTTGCACCAATCAAATATATAATGGATTTTATTTATAAATAATAAATAAATAAATAAATGATTCTTCAAGTATTGTGGAGGGTTGACCCTAGAGTGTGCTTGCTGAAATAGCAGATGGTCTTTATTACTCCTAAAGGTCTGTTTGGTTAATGACACTCTAATTCTTTAGTACCACCATTTATCTACCATTCCCTTCCAATTAAGCATTAGTGACACATTTTTATGCATCACTTTAAACCAGCATATATTATCATTAACTATGGACACAATAATGTAATCCACTAATTGCAATTCTGATGACTAACTAGAAGATACAAGGAAGAGATACTGCTAATTTAAGATTGGAGAGCTCATGTGAATGGTATTTCAATGTGAGCAGCATTGGAAAATGGAAATACTGGAAATACTGGAATATTGCTATAAACATATGGGTTGCTGGAGTTTGGCTAGAAGCTCATTAACTGATGGTCATATTCTAGATGCCCAATATAAACACAATACAAACATATTTTATGTGGGCATGTGTGGACTCACTCACCTTGAATCCTACATAAGACAATCTCACTTCCCCGGATCCAAGCAGCGCCTGATCCTGCACTTAGTTCTATGTCATTGCATGATTCCATGCTTTCAGGGATATTATCCCACGTCTGTAATGACTATTTTAAGTCATTCAGAGAGTGCAATGAAAGTTCCACATCTAGCTTTTTTTCATCAAAGAGGCCACACTACAATTTAATTATCTTAAATAACTCAAAATAAACTATAGACATTTCATTAGACTGATAGCTCTTTAGCTATA
This sequence comes from Nothura maculosa, assembly GCA_032353885.1. Lineage (NCBI taxonomy): Eukaryota > Metazoa > Chordata > Aves > Tinamiformes > Tinamidae > Nothura > Nothura maculosa. The sequence continues at coordinate 254,900 of JAUBOD010000123.1, forward strand.
TTTAAATGTCATATTTTCATAATGGTTAATTATGTCTTTCTAGGTTCTCAGAAAAAACTCCTCCTTCTTCACATGAGAAAACTATGAGAAGGGGATCATCTATTGTTTTGGTAAAAGTGGAGTGCCTCTCTTCTTGGCTATCTTTAAAATAAGTGCTCAAAATCAGAGGAGACTTAGGCCAAAAGGAATTGACTGCTAAGTCAAATTATTCATATTATTCATATTATTTCTTTCCTAGGCCCCACCTATCAGAATATATATATATTTTAATTCTACCTAATATAATTTTAATTCTACCTAAACATGATATTATCCCTGGCTCATATAATTATTTAGATTATAGATCACAGCATTATAGTGTAAACTTGCTCTATATGCATGCCTTGTTCTAATACTTCTTTTATGGCATTCAACATTGAGGACAAGATACTAGTCTAGAAGGAATTTACATCTGACATTATGTTCTCGGCTCTAGTGCTCCCAGTAGAGCGAACTGATGTGTGAATGATTTCCTGTTCTTTTTTTACCTAATTGTTTCTCCTTGGCCACAGAGTTCTTGACATAGTCTCCCTTCTTAATTATCTAGAAAAAACTTCTGCAATAAAATAGAAAACATTTATTACTATACATTTTAAAATTATTTATGTATTTACATATATCTCACATGTAAATGACTGCCACTAATGTAGTTCTCCCCATTAAAACATCCATTTGATGCAATATGAGATCGATTGAAATGGAAGGTTCACTTAGTCTTTAAACGTTATCCTCTACTACTCTAGGCAAGCATGGATCTTGTTTTCATACCTCAAAGGTATATATCTATCTAGAAACTGCATAACATTTTCTCCAGGAGAGCAAAATAACCTCTCTTTCAGTATGTACATCCTTGAGCAATATCCTTTTCATTAACTAAATTATTGGAAAAAAAACCCACCATTTTTTTGCTAGTGGTAGTAAAAAGAAGCAAATATTTCAAAGACATTGTCAATGGTTATGTATACTCATACTATTTGTTTATATTCATAAAGGAAAATTTATTATTTACAATTTTCATTGCTTTATATTGTCAAGTTTTTCTTACCCCAGTTTTGTGGGTCACTTTAAAACCAGATACCCTTTTGCTTAACTTCTGACAGTTTGGGCTTTCTTGAAAGTTTTGAATGAAATACATATGTCCTTGCCAATAACAACAAGAATTACCATTTTCTTCTGATTTCCTCTTCTTATTTAAGATACTGCAGATTAAAATTTGCACAATTGAAGTTTGTAGGATAAAACAATATAAAGCAAAAAATGAAGCAAAACAAAAAGGCCTGTCTAAATGGTACATGAGCTGGTTGTGGATGTCACTATAATAGCATTTCTAACAAGTGACAGGTCAAGGCCTTCGGTTTCAAAGTACTTATGCAGAGTGTCAATTACTTACTCTTTGCCAGTTCACAAATGCATTCTTCTAGCCATACCTTTATGGGATGTCCCTGACTTTTCATCAAAAATTCCTTCTGTACCTATCTCATCCAGTGGAGCTCTAAATTAAGGACTAGAATTCAAAAAGAAGACAATAATGACATATTTGAAAGGAAGACTTGAATGACTGTTACTGTTTTCTGTTATTTTTACTCTAAAATCTCCTAAATTTTAAGTGTACTTTTACTGTTTTCTCCTTTCTATTTTTTTAATGAACAGAATTTCCCTGATTCTTCAACAGAGAGTCACCTTAGGCTCTCAAGTTCAACAGGGACATCATTGAAGAATCAACAGAAGCTGCAACATAAGGGAGGGTCATGGTAAGACATTAATTTAATAGCATCCTACAGAAAACATGTAATCAACAAGAAGGATGAAACTAACTATGAGTGTAAATACAAGATCATATTTAGAAAATAAATTATAATGAATAATTACTTTCTGACTCTTTCAGAAATATCTATGACTAGATCAAATAGTCAAATGCTGTTTAGCTTTCAAGGGTTATTTTCTTGATGACACTCAACTATTTTTGAAATGTGGAATGTGTAAATCATTTAAAATAGGTTGTATTGCAGAAGCTTCACACTGTTTTCTGTGATTATCTGCAAATTTTGCAGGAAAATCAATTTTTTCAATATTTTGTTTTCAAGTAGCACAAAAGACAAAGCAACATACTTATTTTTGCTTCTTTACTATATTGAAATGAACATTTGTATTTTCATTAGCTAAACATCTATATTAGTCAAGGGATAAACTGTAAGGATTGAAAGAGTTTTCCTTTAGGCTAAAAACAATTTAGCATTTTACTATGTTTGTTGATGAATTAATGTTGCTCATGAGTATATATTTTCCTTTTGTATGATTTTTAAGATTTTTTCAGCATCACAGAAACTTATTTACTTTGATGTTTCTTGTTCACTTTTAGCAAATGAGATGTACTAGTGAAGTGCCAATGCAGTAATGTGGAAGTTTTCTAAAGTACCTGGCAGTTGGCATAATAGGCCTCCACGCAAGTCATTGGAACTTATAGAACAGTGAATTTACCGGAGCATGTGAAAAATACTGAAAAACCTGTTTTACACTTGAGAAAATACCACCATTATGCAGATTCTGATCACCCAAGATTTCATTGTAGTTTAAAGGAAGTTTCCATTATAATATCAGTTGACATGGGAATGAACATCAATAGTATTTTGAGATTAAATAGTGAGACTGGAAGTCTCAAAAGACAAAGTATTTCTTCTTTATGTCTTAAAATGTTTGTTTTAAAGTTTCAACAACAAAAGTTTTATATTTCTCCATCATGCCTTTATGTACATGATGGAGGATAAATACTCTTGTAATAATTCATTTTCCACATCAAGAATTTAGAATTAACTTCTGTATTAAGTACCATGAGCAATAGTTAGAATTTAATATTTCAACCTCACACTGTGCATCCTATCAAATATGAATTTCAATCTACTTGGAGAATGCCAAATCTCTTCCTGTTTTGCACTCACACTCTTCATTTGCTGCCTTTATGGAAATTAGGGTGTTCCTAGGATCCTTCTAGTATGTTGGTCTTATTGAACAGATACTGATGCTCATAAAAAATGCCACTTATGCAAATATTTCTGCAAATGTCCACGCAAAAACTTCCAGCTGTAAAGTTGCCTGAAAAGAGGAAAGAAGGATGTGGCCCACAGACCTTAATGATTCTTATACCTACCTTCAGTACAGAAAGAAGGTAACTTAATTATGTAAATCAACAGGAAATTAACCCTAGAGTGAATTTTTAATAATACACTAGTTGTCTGATTAAGAAATCAAATTAGACATTAGTGGTAAATCTTCATCTCAGCATGCAGAAAGTTACATGCTCATATGGTGTTCCTAATAGAATTGAATGCAATAAGAATTGCATGCAGGAAGTATGAGAAAGAGTTAGGTTGTGAGTTTTTTGTTTTGTTTTGTTTTGTTTGTAGGAAAAGAGTTGATATTGAACTTGTCAGACTCAACTCTTCTATATTGATTTTGAGAGTGACTTTCATCTGTCCATAAGTATTATCTGTAGTAGCCTCCTACAGCTTGTAAATTGCTTGTGGGAAGAAATAGTTAAGACCATTTTGAGACCATCTTTTTTTACAAGATAGTTTTCCAGTAAAAAAAAAAGAATTTTAAAGATAAGAAACTCTGTAGAATCAATGGACAACATTAATTCTGAAAATTAAATAAATAAGAAGCATTCAAAATGACTTTTTACACTCATATTACCTTCTGATTTGACTTTAATTATAGCAGACATGAAATACTTCTGCTATGGTTTTGTCACAATAAGATGTGCTTGTTCATTTCTGAAGCAATCCTTCAAACTACTACTTGAAACTTCTGAAGAAAAGCTTTTCTAAGATGCTGTATTTTGTATATGATCTCAAAAATTATCTGGTTCTCTATTGGAAATATTGAAATTTTTAATAGCAGAGATACTCCGATTTCTGGCCTACTAGTTACTATTAGCAGTTTAACATTTATGATTGAAATAATATTTCCAAATGAAAGATTTTACAGTCATGAATCAGGATTAAAAATATCTTAATATTATTAAAGATTATTGTATGAAATATTAATACTATGAAATACAGACTAATTTTGGGAATCAATTTCCATTTTTTCAGATTTTTTAGTGTCTTCTAAAATATAAAATCAGAATATCTTAGAAATATCTGAAATCTGAATACTTATGTGATTTCAGTAGGAGATAGAGAATAAATTTAAAAGATCAAATACTATGAGAACTCTCATAAGATTATCAGTAATAGTTACACTGAAATTGGAAAAATAAAGTTACTGTAAGTTTTTCTCTATTCACCTTACTGTTTTCTCTGTTTGGCAGTATTCTAATGGCATGGCTTCAATAAATATTGATTTAAATGATACTCTTTATTAAAGGAGAATGTGAGAGGAGAAAGAGTTTGTTTTCAAGAACCAAATTTGAGTTACATATCAACACAAATTGTTTTTCAAACTTATATTTGAGCTGAGTATTTCATTGTTAGAGGAAAATACTTGTGTGTTTAGTTTTTGAATCTTTTTACAAAAAAAAAGACAATGTTGAAATTTATTTTGATCAATTTTAATTAACCAGTATCCTCAATTCCCAAAAGAAAAATTCAATTACTATGCAGGAGAAAAAACATTTGTCAATGTCCTTTTCCTATAAAAGGATTTAAATAATATCTGCTTTCTTTCTCAGGATTAAGATATTTTGTTTACAACCATTATCCTCAAGTAGCTTCAGGATTTAAACAACTAATTAGGAAATTATCTCCCTGTCACAAGACTGGATTTAACTAATTCAGATTATGTATGAAATGGTAGCTCCAATATTTGGCTATATTCAGCTGTAAACATTAATATCTCTTCCAGAATTAAGTCCATTTGATAACTGCCTTGTTTTCACTGAACAATCAAACTCTCAGCGAGAGTTCCCACAAAATAATCAGTACGGACTTTTGGCAATTTTTGCCATCCTAAAAAAGAGAAACAAGACTAGATTTCTTTTACAGGAGTCTCAGCAGAGCGGACTTTTACCTTTTTCCAGCATTTGTTGTATGATGTGTAGCTTTGCAATCTCCAAACAGCACAGGAGGGGTAGCTTACAAATTAAACAATTATTTGGACTTATAAAATCCTTTGACAATTTTTTAGATGACAGTTATAGACCAGCTGGCAAATGAAGTCTCAGATATGTTTTAGGTGCACAAGATAAAAAACCTGAACTACACTAGTCTCCATTGGTTTCTTATTCATTGGAATCCAAAAATCTGTCTCTCCTCAGTCTCTGAGTGGCAGGTGACAGTATTACAGAAAGTCTCCCTCAAAGCAGTTCTGGATGGGCTCCAGTATATCCCTGCTTTATCCTCTTGTCTCTTCTCATTAGCACAACTGTAGCACTTTTGTCATTCTTAGGTGATGCTTCCCAGTAGACCCCTGTCTCCATTTCATTTCCACAGAGTAGCTCTATCAGGCATGTCTAATCATTTACCTTGTTTGACTGTCCTCTGAATTTCACTTCCTTTTTCTGAACTGCCATACAAAGGTTGAAACATTTCTTTTAAAAAGTAGTTTAATTTAGAGCTGTTTTCCTCTTCCCCTCCCTTTTTTTTAATTCAGCATTTTTGAAAGATATATATATATATATATATTTAAATAAGATTTTGTTTATATTCATAAACAAATTTTATGTGTTGCTGTGTTGCTCAAATTTGTTTTAGGACACAAACGAACATGGAATGTTCTGTATTACTATTCATTTTATTTACTTTTTTGACATAGTTCCTCTCTTTTAAATTTTAAAACTCCTTTCTTTGTGTAGAACTTCCCAGCATGATTTTGTTGTTGTTTATATTAATCTCTCTCTCTCTCCCGATATATTCTCTATATAGAGAAATATATACAACATTACATATACATAAATGTCTTCATTCTACATTTTCCCTCCTTTTCACATGGCAATGGTTGTTGCCTTTTTAAAGTCAACATTCATTTTGTTTATTTAAATAGAATTTGGATCCACAAAAGTGTTCCAAATCTTAGAAAAAAAAATCCTTCTATACATATGAAGATGAAAATTACTAATTTTTTTTCATACCTTATTTAACCAGAGTCAACATTCTTCCCTGTTTCCTTTCTGTTTGAGTAGATTTTGCTTGACAACAGCATCAAAAAAAGTGAAGAAAAAGGTGAGAACAAAATCTAGTCGCTAGGGAAATATTGTAAGCTTTGTAGAGGGCCTGCCCCTTTGGAATGGAAAGCAATTCCAAGATAAGAGTATTTCCTAATAAGGTAGATTTAGGCCTGAGTTGATGACCACAAAATTTTGGGAACATATTGTGTTCTTCTGAAAGTGAAGTTTGTTTGAACTAACTTGTTTTAAACTAATCTGACTTTGAAGTTAGTCCTCTTTTGAGCACGAGCGGGACTGATGAACTCCTGAGGTCCTTTCTCTCCTCTCCTCTCCGTAAATTACTTTTATGATTCTAAGACTGGTGTTCAAGCACATAGGCTGTGCTAGGGCAGCGTACTAGGATAACCTTTTCAATATTTCCTCTATGACATTTGTCTTAGCCATTTACTCTTACTATAAAAGAAAACTGGAGTTTAAATGATATTAGTTTTATCTCAAAAAACCTGGCATCTAGGAAGGAAAGAGAGGATGTAAGGGAGAAAACACCAATTGACATCAGAAACGTCACTAGAAATCACATGATGTAAACTCAGCTATTAAAGGAAAAAAACTTGATGTTTTACCTTTACTTACATTTACCTTTCAAAATAATGTCCTGTTCTCCTTTGAGTATAGGGAGAGAAATACCTCTTATGGCACACATATTCCTGACTTTATAATCCCTTCCAAGTTTGCCAGTGCCAGTTCAAAGCATATGTAACCTTGCAGAAGATTTGAAATACTGAATCAATTCCACTAGTTTTTATATGTATTTCTTAATTTTAATGAGGGATATTATGATGTAAATGTAAGATACCTAAAATGTGCAAGAGATGTCTATCTCTTGATAAATCAGAGTACTAAACCAAGCATATATGTATATACATATACACACACGTGTATTCACATGTGTATGTGTGTGTGCGCACACCGACATGAAAAGACACAGACCAATATATATATACCATGTATATATACCAATATACACATGTTTATATAGAGCTTCCTATATTGTTTAACCTTAAAGGAAATAGATGAATAATTATCTTAATTATGCCTTTAGCTATGCATTTGGGATTTATTAAAGAGTAACGCAAGAGATCAATATAATATAGACAAAAAAAAATGGATTATGGAGGTTTGAAATAATTCTGAAAGTACTGAAATTGCATTTTCTTTTTATTATATTGAAATCCCATTCACCTGAATTTGACATAGTTCTGGGGATAAATTTTCCAGTTTTTATCAATTGGAAGCAGAGCATTCCTGCTATAAAATATCCAAATACACAAATTCAGAATACACAAATTCAGATTTTATTTTTCTAATACATATCCACAATCACAAGGAGCTGTAAGAAACAGCTCATGTTGTAAGAGATGAGTTTTAAGAAAGAACAGATTTTCCAGTATTCCTCTGTCAGTTGTAGACCACACATGTATAAAGAAAAGAACAATAGAAAAGAGAAGCTACTAAATACCCTGAAGCTTCAAATTTACATAATGAAGAGACCTAAGAATAGGCACATAAGATTAGACAAGCAATAGCGGCAAATGAAACGGTACTTGTTTATGTCAGAATCTTGTATTTTTCAGAGAATGCTGACTCACCAAACAACTTATCTGACAAAAACCTAATCTTAAATTCTACTCATTATACAGCCAAGATATTTCTGGTCAGATATGTATCAGACAACAATAGTTAACATTTCCACCACTGCCTACAACAGCTTCACTAGCAAGAATACGGAATATTCATGGTATTTATAACAGTTGAAAATATACTGAGTTTTTCTGAAATAGTTAGAGTTGCTTTGAAATGGAGATGTTGGATGCACAAGGACAAGATGAGCACCAACATACTGTGCCTTTTACAGTTCACAAGCAGCTTTGTGAGCACAAAGCAGCTCATTTTGCAGCTTTGCCACATGCATACATTATGTGTAATGGTTCTGAGAACTCCCTTTCAAAGAGTCTTCAACATCATCTTAATAATGTTATGTGCCTCATGTAAACTGCAGTCAAAGAAGAAAATAAAAGAGAAAATAAATCATATAAGCTTCTTCAAAATTCCTCTTTGGCTCCCCCTTTAAATCTCCTTATTGCTGTGTTGTTTACAAAATACCAGCTGTGGTACTGAAACTCTGTCTATCATGCTGCCCAAATGCACTCCGTGTACTCCATCTATGTTTCTGTATCTATGCATCTGATGCAGATTATCTGATTGCAAATGAGGAGGCTCATTCAGTTCTGTGCCTGAATGCTGTGTAGTTCTAGGATCTTGACCTGCAATTAAGGAATATAGTACTAGGAGTAGCTATTAAGACAAGATGTTATTTAACTTCATTTTAGATTTTATGAAGAACATACGATATACATATCTTACATATAAGAACAAAACATATAAGAATATGTTTTCTTTAATATATAATCAGATGAATCCAAGGCAATTTGAGGGAAGGAAATTATACAGCTAATCTGATACATACAAATGTACTCCTGAAGGAGTACTGCTTAGTAAAGTCATTGGCATTTCATCAAAATTTATATTGAATAAATATTCATTACCTGATCTGGAAAACAATTTAATTTTTTTATAACTGTTATCAAAGACAATTCTCTTGATTCTTAATTCAAAACAATGAGATCCTTGAGTGTTCTCTAATCAGCATGGATAGCGTTTGCTCAGTGCAGAAAGTTTGCTCCTGTGTTGTTTATCTCGCTTAAATCCTGCCTGGATTTTGTCTGCAGTGGAGTAGCAATCTAGTTGTCTCTTATGTATTATGGAGAATATCTCCCTCAGGTGGTATATTAAGAACATAAGAGAAAGGAAAAGCTTTTGAACTATTCCTTTGTAGAGGCGGAATTACCCAAATTTTACAATTTCTGCCGAAGGAATAGAGGCACTTTCTCACCCTGAAATGACCAAACATTTCTAAATATGTGGAGAATAACATGAATTGAGTGTATATTTGTAGGTATGACTGTATCGACATGATATTACTAGCTACAGTGCAAGCTAATCATTTTAACTTCTTCAGGAAGATAATGTAAAAAAGATTGAAGACATCCAAACGGAATGACTAAAAAAGGAATATTTCAGTTATTTTCTATTCAATACTATCATTCTTTTCCAGCACTTTTCTACCTTCTTTTTAAAAATACTTTTTCAATATTTTGTTCTTCACTATGGCAGAGAGAATATTTTGACTTTGTTTTGAAAAAACCTTCAGAATTTTCTGTTCCTCTTTCAATGATTCTTGCTCCTTTGTTCTAGAATTTGCCAAAAGCTCTTCAGAACTTGTTATAAATTGACAAGGCCAGCACATGGGTTGTTTAAAGTCTTTTTACCAAGTTCCTTAGATATACCATATGTAAGTATTTTTTTTTCTGCACTATCCCTCTATATATCTAAATATAATTGTCCTTCACTGTTATACCCTACAGGACTTTTTATTCAACTTTTACCTAAGTTCTTCCAGATTTCCTTTTGAAAACACTTCTCTTTCCACGATATCTTTTCCCTCTTTAGAACAACAGAGTTTGCAAAGCGAAGGTTTGCTTTTTTGTCTTTTACTGAGGTATGCAGACCTTAATCACTACGATTTTATAATTAGCAATATTTAGAAAACAATTCCAAGAAGAAAACCAACTTAAATGACAGAAAAACAAGAGAGAAAAGAAAAATGCTTTATAATTTATTGTGCTGCACACATAGCTGCACTGAATTTAAAAGACATAAGTATTTGTTAATTATAAAATACATATGACCTCCTTGTTCCTTCTTCCCAGATTATGGATAGAAATAAGTTTCATAGAAGAGGGCAATTTATTTTTTACACTAATTTTTATATTGATCGTGTAACTGTAATCATGTAACTATTAGTAAATGATCCACATATTGAGAGATTATAAGAAATTCAGTTAATTTAAAGGAGCATTTTTTGTTTGAAGTGCTTGTAGGATTACATCAGAGAAACCTTTGGCTATTCCTCTAGCTTGCCTATTACAAAATCAATACATTTTTTGATTATAAAGTAAACTATTTTCTTCTTCCTCTTTTCTTTTTTTTTAATGTAACACTTTAGACAGTTGAATAACAACTTTCTTTTAAAAATATTTATCTCAAGAACATTTATAGATGTGCACCAGCACATAGGCTCATTTCAGAAGTAATGGCTTATATTCACACATTTAAAATGTGTGACCCTATGGAAAGGCTTCACAGATTTTGCTATTTGTTTCCCCAAAAGTCCTTCTGTCCACTGCTGGAAAGCACGTTTGGCTCGAGAATTCCTCTTCTGGCAAGTATATGCATTTCCTATGTAAAAAAAGAACACCTGAATTCCAGTCTTTCCTCCAATAGCCAAGAAAATAACAAAAACAGGATGCAAGGGATGTACCTTTCAAATTATGTCACTTAACAGATGAACCGCTCTCTACCATAGTGTTATATCTTCAAAGAGAAGATGGACATGTTGACTTTATACTATACTGCATGAGCAAAGACAATTAACTCCCACATTTCTACCATGTATTTACAATATGTGTTATTCTCTAGTCCATAGCTTGAGAGGAATAAAGAAAAAAAAATCCTATTTTACTGACTAAATGCTTATAGAATTGTTGCTTTTGTAAATGCCATTAAAACAAAAATCCATACGAAAACAGAAAATACTTCCTGAGGGATGTTGAAGTGGATATCAGAATCCCAAATATGCCTCAAACAAGCTCAGGCATGGACATTTTTAACAAGGAAGTTAATCAGTGATTAAAGAATGGATTAGGATTCAAAGTATCTGGGTCCAATTCCTCTATTTGACCTAAAGCAAAGCAGTTAATCTTTTTCTGTCTCATTTATAAAAAGAAAGAATAAGAATTCTTTCCTTCTTATCATTAGACATTGAAAATTATTAAGAAATTGATTACCATACTCTAGACAGGTTCAGTAACCAGAAAAAAAAGCCATATTTTTTTTCTCTAGCTGACTTTGATATTTTAATAACCTAACTCAAAAATTTATCAAAATATAGTATATGAATAGACATTTCAGAATTTATTTGAATAAGGTGGGAATGCTCTTACTTAGGCTTGAGATTTAGCCTAGGTGTCTATGCAATGCAGAGCTGAATTCCTCTCTAGGTAACTCAGCTGTTTTATTCAGTTGTCCTATAACAAAGAACTTTATCAAGGTGCCATTTCCTGGAACATATAAGCTTAGACTATCGGCTTAGTCTAAAGGTCTCAATTCTAGACAAGTAACAAGAATTGAAATTTGTTTTAATCATATAATCTCTCAACATACAAAGATGGTTTGGGAAGTACTGCAATACTAAGTTTTTACTTAGAAATAAAATAAATAAATAAACAAATAAATAAAAGTGAAGAAAAGCCTATGCTTATCTGAATTCAGAGTTCTACTCTGAGCTTTGCATCTACTATCCTCAGTGGTGTTCTTTCAATCAATATGAAAAATTTGAGCTTTTTCCAGAAGGAAATCACTCAAAACCAATGTTGTTACCTCTAGCTACACATCAATCTCTCTAAATAGTATGTAGTCACCAAAAAGTTTGACCTAAGAATTTCAGATTGTGCATTGCTGATGAACTGCCAACTAAACATTAAATATCAGCTGAAGCAGGTCGACAAAATTATGAGAAGTTCTCATGAAAAAAATGAACCCTTTATAAAATAAAATTTCCATGAAAATTTCTGTTAGTAGGAAAAAATCCACCTCTTGCCTTTTTTTTTTTATTTAAGGGTGCAAGATGTTTCTGTTAAAGACTCAAGAACAAGATAATAAATTGCTAGAAAAATCTATCTTGCTATGGCAAAGTGTGTGTCAAGAAGGGATGCAAATCCAGTTTAAATGATCTTTCTGGATATTTTTAGCTTAGGATGGCAGCTCATGAAAGAGAAAAATATGAATGTAGAATCAGGGAGAGCCCAGGCCCCTGAAGAGGTGACTAAAAGCCCTCTAATCCCTATGGCAAATCTATTCTAGTGTATGGGATTTTTTTTTTATTTATTCATAAATATTATGAATGCAAGATACCAGTAGTTCTACTTCAAACACCTCAACAGCTAATAAGTTTTTGCTTTGATATATTCTAATCATGCAGAGGACCTGGATAAAATTAGTAATAGCCATTAGCTATTATAATAATTATTACTAATTACTATTAGTAAGAGCCAATAGCTTCCCATTCACCATAAACATCTGTCTTGGTCCCTAATATTTTTTAAATCACTTGCCTCTTCACTTAAAAATTCTTTTTCCATCCGCTTTTGCACAGCATTGCACAATTCATTAGGTATATAAAGTGGTTAAAAGTTTTGTCATCTCTTGAACATAAATGCTACTAAATGAGGGAAGTGTATAAAAACTAATATTCTGATCTGAGATAGCAGTGTCCTAGTTGAAAAGTGACAGCATTAGCACTGAGCGTTAAGTTCTGTGTTTGTAAGAAGTACTTGAGATTTTCATTGTAAAGCTGAATTTGTCATGCACCAATACTGCAAATTATTTTTACTTTGAATCTGACTCCTCTTTATAAGTAGTGTCAAAGGAAGAAAACACAGTCAGAGGGAAGAGAAACAGAAGGGAAATCTGTGAAAGCTTGGTACTTTTTAAAGGGACTTTACAAAGACGAGCAGTTCCTTGCTATTAAGAAGTCAGCTGTTTTTGTTCTGAGAATACTTTTCCTTACATAATGGTGATGTCTCGTATGTTGCTATCCCTTTATCGCCTTTGACTACATCCTCTTTCAAAATTCTCACTTTCAAATAATGTCAAGGTCTCACAGAATTATTTTATCGACCATATATAAGTTGTGACTCTTGTTTTCTATCTGCACAGCTGAAATATCTTACATCTTACTAGAACATCCTTTTTCCCTGGTCTTGACAAATACAATCTTGCTCAGTGGCTGCAAAGATCATTTTTCTGGCCTGTCATTTTGACCATTTCACTTCTTTTAACAACTCCCTCCACTAGCTACTGCTTCTCTGTCACTTCAAGCAGAAGCTGCTTGGGTGCAGTTTCAAAACCCTGTCAAAAAACATCCCCACTTTACAAATGATTCCTTCATTTACTAAAAAAAATATGACATCCGCCATTGATTGGCAGGTTTCTTATTAGATTTTTTAATCAAGCGTCCTTCTGATTTTCTTTTCTGTCTCCAAGCTTGGGAAGCCCTTTCTGAAAATATCCCCACATATCCTCATTGTTCTCCTTTCAATACTGTCAACCTTCCTTACTTTGGTACCCACAGAAAACTGAAGACAGAGAAGTACTGTCAGACAGAGATATTAACTCACTGACTCCTCATTTCTATCTGTTTGAGAGTAAGTTATTTTTTGGAGGAGAGACTGCTCGAGGTTTACCTATTTCCTCTTACAATGTCTTCTTAGTAAATTTTAAAGATTCTCATATTCTGAAGTATAGCAAATGAGATAAATCTGTTGTGTGTTGTGTCTTTCTTTTTAAGTATCTTTCTATGCTTTTCACATTAATAGTGATTTGAACAAGTTTTTACATTTCTTCGACCTCAAACATATATTTAGCAGATATTCAGCAGATTCATTTGGGCCATTCTAGGACTTCAGTTTCAGTTTCATCTCCGTATAACTACCTTAGCGGAGCCAATCATCAGCATTTACAAAGGATGGCTAGGTGCTTCTTGAAAGCAGAATCATAATGATGGTGCCTGAAATAGAGATTTCTTCATAAGTGTTACCATATGCAATGTAACTGGTCCATTCCTTCTGTTTTGCATCATTGCTCAGATGAAAATGAAGTGGTTGGGGCATTTTATAGGAAGGCCAGAATGCCTATAAAATTTATTCCTTTCTTCAGATGTCAAGGAAACACTCCAGGGTGTAGCAGAGAACAAACTTGCTCAGCTCAATAAGGGATAAAGTATATTGGATGCAGGCCATTAAATTAGTATTTTCTGAGCCATCTAATCTCACACATCAGGGAGCCTTGTCCATTTATTAATGTGTTTCTCTCTCTGGTTTCCTTGTGTTTTTAACTATATCCTTAAAGTAATTTTTCAGCACAGGTGCTGTTACACTGATTGACCCTTTACAGATGAGTATAAGCGCAGATTACAGTAGCATACTGTAGGCAAAGAGCAAAGTGCTGTGGTAAATTAATGGTCATCTAGGGTGTTTGCAGCCTTAATGTTGTAATTATTCATGGCCTTTCATGGCCAATACTGAGAAAACACAAGACTAACCTGAAATATTTACCTGAAATGATAAACTCCTCCTTCCCTGAAAATACACCTTGCACTAAGTTTTCATCTAATGGTCTGAAGCAATTAGATGGATAGGTACACATTAATATGGATCCTATTCTAATTTGCAGAATGGGTTTATGTGAATTATTTATGCTGAAATTTGATAACTAGTGTGTGCCAATGAGTATCTAAATCTATGTACTTATATTACTGGACAGATATATATACACACACACACACACACACACACACATATATATATATATATAATATACATACATACATAATATACATATATATATATACATACATACATATATGTACATACATATGTATACATATATGTATATATATTCTCTCCAGGCCACAAGGTGAATGCAGACCCTTAAGAACATATGAATGAATATATTGGGTTGGATGTGAAGCTTGTTGCAAGTAACAGGAATTTTCAAACTGTGAATATGACTTTAAGTGACTTATTGGGCACATCTTGGTGTCCTGGGCTTCTGACAGATAAAGGACCTCTTTTTTGTGTGTTTCAACTTAAATCTTTTTGTGGGAACAGAGTACACAAAGGAATGTCTGTGTGCCCATTTATATAAAACACGATACACTCCTAGATCAGGAAGTAGGAAGCACTTCTGATATGTAAATACAACTTCAGTCTTGGAATGAGGTCTGGCCTGTTCATTCTGAGTATATTGAGGTAAAAATGAAGAGAAAATGAATCATTTTAAACTTTCTAAACATCCTTCCTTCCTTCCTTCCTTCCTTCCTTCCTTCCTTCCTTCCTTCCTTCCTTCCTTCCTTCCTTCCTTCCTTCC
>JAUBOD010000123.1:277493-295138 GCA_032353885.1 Nothura maculosa
TTCTCTTCTCTTCTCGTCTCTTCTCTTCTCTTCTCTTCTCTTCTCTTCTCTTCTCTTCTCTTCTCTTCTCTTCTCTTTTTTGTCTTTCCTCAAGTTTTAGAATATAAAGAATGTAGAAAATATTATTCTAGGTTCTGTTCTTAAGTTCTTTGCATAAGAATTCTTTGACAAAACAGTAGCAAACCTCTATTACCAATGTGTCAGGCTTTAGCCCAAGTTGTTAGATCTGATGCCAGTGCTATAACGTGACAAGACAGGCAAGACTACCTTTTCTTTTTCTTTGTAAAAGACCTTATTTTTTCCCTAACTTCCCATGACAATTATCATTGCAAGCCATGACTATGTTCACCCACTAAAATCTTCATCAATGACAAGAAGAATATTTTTGATTCTAAGAAGATCTTACACTGTCATGCTGAGAAACTCTATTATCTGTCTCCTTGAGAACATTCTTGGTGAGGAAGTCAGCCTTCCTATCACTGAAAATGTTTCTCAAATCTAGCTGAATCCCTAATGCTTGAAGTTTTACTATAATGTCACAGACACATTTCAAATCAAATTGATTCAATAATGTTTTCAGCTTTCCAATGAGGATATGCTTTTGGAGACATCATTTCTTGTATAGTTTTGCTGTGGTATGGCATGAAATTTTTTTATGAAAATCAGGTTATTCATTTGCACGTTACAACATAAACAGAGTAGGATTGATCCTCAGTGCTTACACACATAGCTATCTTTACTCATCACTTTAGAGGGTGATGGAGTAGGCTTTTCACTTTGATTAACAAGCAAACAAACAAACAAACAAACAAACACTTGTCCTCTCATTGTTCTGTGAGAAAAGCATATTAGGGCTACCAGAAGCTAGCCAGGAAAACAACATGCTGTTAGAATGTCAGTGTTTGTGTGCAACGGATTTAGTATACTGAAAAGAAGCAATGCATGAGGTGCAAAAGAAATAGTGGGGTCGTCCCATCTCATATTTTCTGCTCTGTCTGAACATTGCTGGTGACTGTCTCTGTGCAGCAACTGAGTGTCTCCAGGCCAAGCTTCCCAGCCCTGCCAAAGATCTCGAAGCTATGAGCAGAGAGACCTAAAATAGTGATTTTTGTTGTTGTTTTTGATTTTTTTTTCCAGCTTTGAGCTGTTCTGGTTTGCCATATCTCCTCTTTGCTACATGTTCAGCAACTATCTTGCTGTCCAGTATTCTTTACAGTTAGGAAAGGAGATGTCATTCTTTGCCTCCACAGACTGGAAAAAGACATAAAACGCCAGCTCTTTGGAGTCTCATTCTATTTATTTATTTATTTATTTATTTTAAGTTATTTCAACTTACCCTACTCTGTAATCCATCATTTTAATGCATACCATGCTGATTCATCTAAAATGGATCTTCGTACAGCTATCATTTAAATAAAGGTGTGGGTGATAATCAGGAAGTTTATCTCCAGAGCTTTTTCTTCTAAATTTATAAGCATCTGAGATCTAGAAGGCAGAAGTCTATGCTCCCTGCTTCCAATCCTTTCAAAGAGTACCATCCTTCCCTATGATTCCTTCTCCATGCTCTTCTTCAGATCTTCTGACCTTGAAAGCTGCAGAGAGAGAAGTGATGAGTGACCGGTGCCAGATGAAAAGCAGAGCTGACTGTTGTTGACAAATCTATCTGTCTGTTAAGACTCTCGGACTGCTTTAATGCAATAATCCCTTTGAAGAATAGCTCCAAAGTGAATTCTGCTTGTAATCTAACTGCTTCTGCTTCTTGAATTAATCAAACATATTTGATCATTTGCTGTTTCTTTTTTGGTCTGTTCTTGTTATCTCCACTGATTATTCTCATCTCTCTATGCTTTGATAAACTTTCCTCCATTCCCAAATTGGATCTTAAATATACTTTTCTTCTAACTCTTCATTTTACCTTTCCCCTTAATCACACCTTTCTATTGGTTCTTTCATTTCCTTTCACTACTTACATTGTTATCATCTTTTCATCTTGCTTCTTTTCTGCTGCCACCACTACTAACTCTACTTTCTCTCAGTTTTGTCTTCTGACTGCTTTTCTGATGTGTGGAAATTCCTCTCTTTTTTTATCTTTTTTTTTTTTTTTTTTCAATGATAATGATGACGGTGACTCTGTTTATCCTGCGCTTTTTATTTCCCAAACTTTTTTCACTTCCCAGCTTCTATTCTCTATTTCAGAAATTGCAGTTCCTTCCTGCTCTCTTGTGCCTCAGGAATGCCTGTCTCCTCACAAAATGTCATTAGCTAATGACATTTTGGTGAGTGTCTTCCTCTTTTTGTAGTCTTTCCTTTGTGCAGAACACACTCTCCCTCTACTCTCCTTCTGGATTCTACCATATGTCATTATTCTAAATTTATAACTGCTGGAAAATTGTATCTTTTTTTTTCTTCATCTCTCATTAACTTGGAGAATGTCATATTTTCTGCTTTCAGTGACAATGCATTGAGAACAAGTAGATAAAATAAAATTTCTTAGAATAAGCACTTGTACAAGTTCCTGAGAGAAAGGTCATCCCTGATTTTCTAATTCAAATTTAATTGTTCTTTATAGAAACCTGAATAGACTGGTTCCATTTTTTTTCTCTACGGTTTTATATACTTCCAATGATTTAGATTACCTAACACCAGATTGTAACAGCTGTGATACTTACAATCAGGGTGATGTGAGGGGCAAAAGCAATGTCTACCTTAGCAGTGTAGTTCCTGCAGAGGACACAAGCCCCATCTGTTTATCCAGAGGTTTTTTTCCCCTTTTTTAACTTTTGTAGCTATAAACCAAGACTGACTCACTAAAATAAAGCATTATTCCAGTACAAATGGCTACAAGATGTAAGAGAACTATCCTTTTATCATGAGTATATATGGTGTTTCTAAGAATTTGAGAATGAGAAGGGAATAATTAACATGCCAATTGGTTCTGGACATTTTATTTCTTATAACTGATATTCAAACAAATTGAATTATAAATTATGTACCTGAACACTATGGTGATAGTAACATGCTTTATTAATAAAAATATTGACAGTGAAACACGAGTTCCTTTTTACCAATGTTAAAGCTTAGTAATATCATGTACTATAGATTTTTGTGTGAGATTTTATGCATTTGTACACACATATCAATAGCTTAGAACATTTTGTATGTGTGCATATATATTTATGCATACACGTGTGTGAAAGTGTGTAGGTATATAGATGTGTTATTTTAAAAAAAAACTTTTTTTTTATTAAAAAGACAGAAACTCAGCCCTCTTCTCCTTATTTCCCTTTTATGATAATAGTGGAATTTTCTGCTCTAGTTTTCCCTCAATTCTCTATCAAATAATAATAGCTATTGATCATTCCATCACTGGATTCAAAGTCTACTATTTTTGTGTCCAAGAGCTGCAAAGCAGTATTTCATAGAATGATCAGATTTTGTTTGTTTAAAATAAAGCCTTTTCAGTCACCCGTTTTAATATTTTCAATCTAAAGACATGAAATACAAACATTTTTCCTAGATTATTTTAGATTTTTTTCTAGAGTGACTATTGTTGATTTTTTTAGGTATCATTCATGACAGAACAAAGTAATTTCAGCTTAATATTTTTGCATGATCTATAATAGAAAAAATTCTTATATTTTAGAGCAGCCTTAGTAAGATAGTTTAAGACTCACAAACTGTAAATTATCAGGTTGGTAATTCATCAATCATAACAACATCAAAAGATTCTGAAAAAAAAAATTAATAAAAAAATACAATTTTACAGAAAACTCTTCGTGTTGTGAGGAAGAGTTGTTTTATGGTGAGATTAAACACCCTCCAGGCCACAATTTATCAAAGAGCAGTTTAAATGGGTTGTTTGATTACTATCTCCAAACACTTGAATTGGAAAAGGATTTCTGATGTTCTTCAATCTATCCAAAAGACATACTGAGATATAGCATCTGAAAGAAGGATCTAAGCGCAGAATATAAAAAAGGAACATATCTATTAAAGTGATGTCAATTATTTATTGGAATAACTCTATTACATATAGGGTAACTTTTCTGTCAGATGTGGTTTCAATCACAAATACTCTATCACCTTTGGAAGCTTATTTTTATTACTGATGAGACAGCAAAGCTCTTCACTGTCCAAAGCCAGTTTACATAAATCACAGTTAAACTATGAATAAACTATGAATATCCATTTACAAAGTAAGATATTCTTCAAGTATTGGACACAAGATCAGCTTTACATGCATTACATACTTCATCCATGAAGTGTAAAAGAATTTATGATGAGTGAAATGAATTTAAGGTGTGGGGTTTAGAGGTCTTTCTCATATTGATGAACTCCTATACAAATACTCAAAGATAATACTATATGTCTATTTTTGTAAGTAATCCTTCACTGGTATGAGTAAGAAATCTGTATAGTGACCTAAAGTTTTTTAAAATATCTTAAAAATCCACTCCTGATCTTTTCAGTGTAATCTGTAAGTCACTTTTCTGGCTGCCCCATGGTGCTCATTTTAACCAAATCAATAATGCAAATTCTTATTGGCTACGCAGATAGCTATCTAAAGATGGGCTTAGCAATTTTATCTAAATTTCAAAGCATTGTATATAGGATTTGCAGTGGCTCCAGAAAGAAACTCTTATCTTTCTCCACTATTGTTAAACTCCAAATTTGTATGATAAAAATATATGAAAATATAAAAACCCTTTTAGTCTCAGTGTAAAAGCAAAACTGATAGAAAACAACTCAGAAAGAAAGACAAATTCAAGAAGGGAAATGTAGACTAGGAAGCTAAGTTGATGAAATATACAACAAACAAAGAATATATTACAAAGATACCATATCCCATGATTCACATTTTCACTTGTTACTCTTTTAGGATACAATTCACTTATGGATTTATTTCTAATCAGACAACCTCTAACAGAACCTTCCCTCTTCTTTCATTTACTTAGCCTAAAACGATTGACTTATTTTGCATTCTGAGTCTTGTACAAGTTACTTTCAACATAAGTTGGCACCGAACTATGTTGCGATGATTTGGGAGAAAAATTTGACTAAAAGAAAAAAATGGTGTAAAAGTCACCAAGACAGTCATTCTGAGCAAAGAGAAACAAGTTACAAAACAGAAGCAGAATCAGCAGAAGAAAATAAGACAAGAAGTAATCTTTGTCATCTGCTACTGTGCTGGGTCTCTTGCTCTCCTTGAGTTTCTGTTCCCTTTCTACTTTCAGTGCTCAAGACCCTGAGGGTGAAATAGAATTAAAAACAATTTTTTATTGGTAAAAAATTTTGGATGCTATAATAAAAATAAGCCTTCCAAGAATGGGTTGGATACTTCTTGTTCCACAAACAAATATGCCACATATACGGTTCTATAAGTTCCTTCAGACAAAAGAAAACAAGTTGTCAAATTATTACTCCTCATTGTTTTAGTTTATTTAGTGATGACAAGTAAAGCACAAGGGCATTCATAAGAATGATGGCATCTTAATCAAGGATAGGGTTCAAAATCCCTCTAAGATTTTCCACCTTAAATACAAACATAACCAAATACAGCTAGAAGCATATCATGAAGAGAAAAAGACGTGAGCAATATCTCAGAAAGGTGAGACTTCTGAGAATTCTCAGAGCTTTTATTGTCCTTCAGCCATCCAGATTTAGCATACCTTTGAAGGGCAGTGAAATTGTTATTTTGCCATCTTAGGTGGGTCAAGCAGGAAGGAAAGTCAGAAATAGAACAGATCGAGGAAAGATTTTCTCCTCCAGGTCTTATGTGGCACGAAACTGGGATGCAACAGAAACACATAACCAGGAATTTGGAAGCTCAGTAGTAACACACATTTTGACTCAGTTAACCTTCTGTGAAGGCAGCAGAGCAGAAGTGAAACAAGTAGATATGACAAGGAAATAAACAAACATGGTTTTGCAGAGTAGCAAGGCCACCTGCTCCTATCAAGCTGTATAGAAGGAAATGAGAAGATGCATTTGAGCACAGGAACTTACAAATGCTGAGGCTACTCCTATTGGCAGAAGGGATGTGTAACAGAAATTGTGGGAATGACATATTGAAAGACAAAGACCAATAAGGAGACAAGAGTTGAAAATCAGAATTGAAAACAATTCTTCTGGTCGTCCTTTTTGCCTCTGCTGAGAAGAATCAGACCTTAACCTAAGCTTACCTTAGGCTTCTCTTCACATGGCTCCCCATAGAGGCCCAGTCCAGCAGAAATCATCCAAATACCCTTAATACATCATAGTATTTAGTTTTATTTCATTTACAACTTATCTAGTGAATGCAGAATCATTTTTGGGCAATGATTTAATTTTCACATAAGTTGCTCAGGATCTGATTCTACTTCTGTTTTCCAGGGCACATAAGAAAAAATTCCTGCCTAGAAATTCCCCTGTGTTTTTGAATCCTCTGTCAGATCACTACAGAGAGCTCAGAACTTATCAGGTTAAAAAATTAGGAGCTGACTCTTTTTATGATAAGTAGTCTTAAGTTCTGTGAAATCTATAAATGAAATAGATTGTGGTTGCTCTCAAGACAAAATAGAAAAACCAAGATTCTGCCACTGGAATATTAACTTTATTTAAATTTTCATTCTAGTTTTAGTGAGGTTTGCATTGCGTTGCTATGTACAAAGACCACTAAAGAGACTGCTGAAATTCAGTAATGCATGAAAGTCTACCTGGGTATTGTATACAGTTCCAATGATCTTTATAGCATGCAAAGAAAGTATACTGAAATCCATTTCCTTGACAGGTGCAGAGAAAAGAATAACATCTCTAATACAATTAGAGTTCCCTCTAGACTGAATGTATTAGGTGAAAGCCCTAGTTTCCAATGTTTTTATTCAAATTATTAATGCTTGGTGTAGTACTTAATGATATTTTTGCTTGAATAGCAAGCTCTTTACACTTCATTTTACTGAAAGGTAAATTTGATTTTATCAAATTGCTTTATGAGAAAGTGAGGGAGGAAAAAATATAAGTTTTGATCAGTATTTGTGTCTAAAATTTTATGTCCATCTGTGAAGACCACCCCAGTTAACTAATTTAAACAGTACACATCCCATCTGTAGGCCTCTACCATTTCAGTGCTATCTCAAATACAGCTATGATAGGTGACCATGCAATTAAAAAAAAAAACTATTAGTTCTGAGGCCCGATATTGCAGAATTCATGCATTTTTCCTACCATATTTTCTACCTGCAATTTGCCTACTCATTACACAGACGGAAGTATATTTTACTCCCCCAAGTTTTACTTCCGGAAGCTATTTTTATGTATTTTCCTACAAGTGCACCTTCAGGCAATAGCAGTAGAGGGCAAGTCCTTTATTTTATGCTGTCCAAACTGTGCATTATTCACATCACTTTCCAAAACACCAGTAGAGAGCCTCATGTTTGTAATATAATCCACTAACAAAGGGTCAGAAAGAGAGTGTCCCACTACAGTGGGAGAAAGAGAAAGAGAAAGAGAGAGAGAGAGAGAGAGAGAGAAAGGAAGGAAGGGAGGAAGGAGGGAGGGAGGAAAGGAAGAAAGACGGAAGGAAGGAAGGAAGGAAGGAAGGAAGGAAGGAAGGAAGGAAGGAAGGGAGGGAGGGAGGGAGAGAGGGAGGAAGGAAGGAAGGATGGTCTGTTTTTGTCCTTGCTATTCAGAGTTTTCTAATGAAAGGAGATGAATCAGGAGGTTTGTAATAACTTTGCCTGGATGCTTAGATGTAACATGAAGCTTACTAATCACAAGTTTTGGATCTTTCAGACCCTGTGTATTATTTCTCATCTACTGAGCTACTCAATTTGTTCAAAATAAAATAAATCAGTTTTTTTTTCTTCTTTTCAATACATTTTGATTCCACAAAGAATACATCTATTCAGCCATTAGACTGTTGGTACCTATTATTTTTTTTTTTCTGTACAGTCTTCTGAGGCAGAAGTTTTAGAGACTGATATTTCTTTGCCTTTTTTTTTTTTAAAAAAAAAATAAGATAGCTCAAAACAGCGGACAAAAGAAAGTGGAAGAGCAAACATTAAACAATAAGCCTGTAAAAAGAAATATGCCAAATTTCTTGAATGCATGCTGGAAGACTGCTGAAACCTGAAACTGGTGCTATTTTCCAAGCAGAGAAGTAACTTATCAGGTCTTCTGACAATGCAGAGGCCTCAAGACAACATTTCTGGAACTGTTACTGTAAAATCTTATAACCACAATAATTTTTTTTGGGGGGGGGGCTGAAAAATAGTGTATACGGAGAGAGTACTAAGAGGTACTGAAAAATCTCTTCCAACTGTTTGCGTGCTGGAAAATGTAACCTTCCTAAATCCTACTTTCAGCTTGAAGTTGACAAGAAAATCTGTGGAAAATATACCATTTTATGTAGGGAGCTGCAGCAGCTCAGTAGAATATCATACTTTTCTATATGAATTTACAGTATACCAGCCGTTAGAGATAGATAACTTGGTACATATCCAGTAAGCTCGATTATTCAGGATGTCTGAGGTATAAGAGAACTACGAGCAAGACAAGCACAGAAGTTGTTCTTTAAGTGACTTATGCTGACATGTTTTGCTTCCTTACTTTCAATATTGAAGCAGGGAGACAACTTTCAGGTACCACTCGTACAAATTTTACAAGATTGGTTAAATGGAAGAGTTCAAATGTCTTATAGTTGCTTCAGGCTATTAGTATGGGGTTGAATGCTTTTCCTTGGACTTAACCACTTATAAATAGATAAGTTTTGCAAAAGCATGAGACTATCAATCAACAGAATGGTATGAAAAGTACTTTTGTTTTTGTTTTTGTTTTTTTTTTCTCATTTATATTACAGAAATTGATGTGCCCACAGCTGATCCTATCTGGATAAAGCACCAAAGCATAAAGCTTAGGTGAATTGCTGACTCTCTTAAAGTTCTTCCTTGCATTTTAATCCATGTAGGGGCTAAGATATTGGCTTGGTTGTAAACTGTAAGAGTTTGCTTTTATAAAGCAGTCCATAGGATTTGAGTCTGCCTGTAGTACTGGGATAGATAAAATTATTCAGACTTAAGAATTTTCAGTCATGCTAGACTTCCATGAAATTTACCCTTCTCTTTTGATTGATTTGTTATGGAAAGTATTAAAATAATACATTTTTTGTCCAATTACAAATGCAGCTTTATTTATGCAAAAATTAAGGTATAAAAGGAATTCCTAGCATGAAAACATTACAGATCTCTCAAATAATTATGACTTGAATTATTCAGGAAATACCAGATTTATAGTTTTTTTGTAGCATAAAGAAATTTATGCTACAGTGTACCCATCATTGTAGCTTTTATAAAATCAGACACTTTGGCACAAACTAAATTAATTGTCTTTATTCTGGAAAACACTTATCCAATATATTTTAGACCTATCAAAGACAATGGTGCTTAAGTCCATTATTATGTTCTTTCCCACCAGAAATCTTGTTGTATCCTCATTTATTCTTTGATTATAATTTTAACACATCCTCTAGAAAAAAAATAGTTATTAATTATAAAGGATTGTATATTTCTCTTTATTGTGAATTTAGTTCTCACTCAATATATGTTATTTCTTTCGATATTCAGTATCATATATTATTTCAGTCAGTATTTTATAAATATTACCATGAATAAGGTTGCAGAAAATGTATTACAGAAGATAGAAACACCCAGGTAAAAGTGAAACGATTCAAATTGATTGGTGTAGTGACAGTGGTAATTAGCTGAAAAGGAAAACTTCTTAATAGTGTTTAAACTATTATATAAAAAATTCTGATACTGTCAGTAAAGTATGTTGCTTGACATTTGTTACTTTTATAATTGACCTAGAGAGAAAATATGGATATCAGAAACAAACCACATTGTCTGTGGGTTCAATTAAACTCCTATTTTTTGTCTAACTTTTCAGAATGAAGAATGATTCCTCAATTAGGAGCAATCAATGAAGTTTTACAGAAATTTTTTCCAACTCTTACAGAAGGCTACAAAATTCTAAAACCACAAAAATCTCCTGTAAATCCACATATATCTTTCAATATAAGATTCTAGTGTATTGCAGATGTGGATTACCTTCCTTACAGTAAGTGAGACAAAAATGTCAGTACCTCCATTTTACAGTTTCATAATCGAAGAACTGAGAATGACTCACCTCTCCCTGTTCTTAAATAGATTTATTTAATAATTTCCAACATTTCTGAGTTTTTTGGTCCAGAAAAACACAACATATTTGCTAGTTTCAAAATTAAAACTCTTTGGCACTTGCTTGATTAATTTCAAGTTAAGTACAAGTCTAGATGCTGCCTTGAGATATATATTTATAAATATCTAAAAATGCTAAAATGTATACAATAGGTCAATAGGGTCATCTGTCATGCAGTGACTCAGTGCTAAATCTTTATTGGCCAAACATTTACTGAAAATATGATTGCATTGCTCTTCCTACGTAAGAGCTTTGGATTATAACAATTGGTTGTGATAACACAGATATTAGGTGTAATAACCTTATTCACTGTTCTATTTAGCCATCTTCTTTGAAAGCTAGATGTGAAAGGTAAGTAAGTCATACTGCTAAGTGGAGGCTTCATAATCTAATGTAGTAACATTTAACATCAGGGATCAGATAAAATCTTTTATGTGTCATTGGTTCACAAGAGTACACCTGGGAAGATAGTGTTGGTTTTATAAAAGGCACACATACTATGCTCAAAGAAGTCAGAGAAATATGGGCATTATTTTCAACCTCCAATAAAGGAGAAAGGTGTCGTTTCACTGACAGCCCCAGAGAATATTTCCCTGTTACTGCTTGCTTGACAGATGCCAGGAACATATTGATGTGCAGAGAAAGGTAAGGTACAAGGAAACCGTACATTAAAACTCATTAAGTTTAGATAGGAAAACTCTGTTGGGAGAAACTCTAGAGCATTTTTGATGTACAGTGAATGTTTAACATTCTAAATATATGTGCTTTTTAATGTGTTGGGACTATATTTACATATTTGGTGTAAATCTGAATGAAAATGAAAACAGTGACAAGGTAAACACAAGAGAAAATGCAGCAGTAAAATGAATCATTAAGAGTCTGAAGAAAAATAGATGAGCTATTTTTCATTCTCCTGATTCTTTAACCACCAGAAACTCTAGGTATGGAGTCTGTAGTGGATTATTTGAATTTCCAATGTTAATTTTCTATATTTATGTTTGTGACTAGTTCTAATAGGGCGAAAAAGAAAGAAAAAAGAAAAAACAAGGAAAGTTTCTCAGGCCAGAGAAACTCCTAAATATATCCTTTTACCTCAGAGCAAAACAAGATGCAATCTAATTCTCTCACCACACAAACTACTTTTGCAGCTAACCAGCCTACACATGCTACCTCTCATCCCACTGACACCACCTAACAAGTATAGCTAATTCCTTAGGCTTAATGTGTAATAGGAATAGGCATTTTCTGTGGCCATATAAAACTATCCTGAGGCTGGAACCTGTCCCCAAACTGTCAATTAATTGTCCCGAAACTTGTGTTTGAGGATCACATTCTGTTTTTTGATTCTTCTATCCAACTATGATGCAATTTCAGGGACTATGTTCCCTTTGGAGGTTGGTCAATAAGATGTGAAACTGAGAACCCATATCAAAGCTCATGATTAATATGATAATTATGTATTAGGTGTGAAAAGAGCACTAAAACATGAATGAATTGGAATATTGAATGATGAAAATTAAAATATTGCTTTATAATGTGAATTATAACTATTTTGTATGTATGTATCTATTTCATTACAAATATCACTGTTCCTGTCCAGTGAATGGAGCATGGATTGGAGAAGATGTTTTTAGAAGATCTTGCAATTAGAAACAATTAAAAACAGCATAAATTTTCAAGAAGAATAAAGGTGTATATGAATACGAATTACAGAGACACCCTTAATTTTGGCACTTCTTAATTTAAGCACTTTTCAACCTTAACATTCTTTTAAAGTAGCTTATAGTAGGAAGTTAATTTATATAATTCCTGTTTGATGTAAACAAATTTGATGGTAATTTTATAGATGAAAACAAAACTTAAAAAGTAAACAGTATAGCAGAAAGGAATATTTGTAGGATATTCTGTTTTCAATGCAAATGGGACAGTGCTTAGTGAACTAAAAATGGAAAATACAAATAAACAATGGCATGTTCTTAGTTTGTGAATATCTACTTATGCTATATCTTTGTGTTAAGTTTGAAGAGGCTTCTTTTAGAGAGGTAGAAATTAATTGCTTTATTAGAGATGTGTAGGTACTGAATTATTGAAATACTCATGCATAATTCAAATAATTGCTTCTAGTAGATACCCAGCCTGATAAATATCTGACAGAAATGCAGATTGAATATGTTTTCCTGATATGAGGATTTTTTAATTTCAAATTCACGAAACGTTGTGTTAATTTGCATAACGGCATAACTGTCACAGCAGGTTACAGGTGATGACTTGGAATCAGATGCTACCTGATGCAAAATGACCTATCTCTTATTTCAGCTTGAAGACTGCACTAATGGAATTCAAATCTATAAATATTGTGCAATTATAATGATGAAAAGAAACTATCTTGAAATGTAGTAGCCAGTTAAGACTCATTTTTCATCTAGGAAACACAAATGCCTGCGTTAGATATGATATAGGTGTGGGTATAGAAGTTTACCGTAAGTTGCTTTACATATCTGAATAGAATCACACATAGCTATCAAAACAATAAAGTTTGAATAACTTCTAAAAGTGCATAGAACAACACTATTAATATCTGTTACATGGACTTTTTCTCTGCTTCTCTCTCTCTCTCATCCTTTCCCCAGGAAGAACTGAATAGGCAAGCTATATATATGTATGTTAAAATGGTGCTTTGTCTTCAGTGTATGCACTGCCTGTGATGATGACAGGAAAGGCAAGATCCTACATTTAGAGTAGTACACTGTGGGTCTTAAGGAGTCCCTAGTTCCTGTGCCAGTTCATGGGCTCAGATGATCCTTTGGAAAGAACTTTTTCCTGAACTGCTAGTTATTACTTTATGGCAAAAGATTTTGCTGTAATTGAGGTGGGACCTGGACCATAGCCTTTTAGTTATAATAGACAGAGATCTTTAGAGCATCTTGCATAAAGAGATTCTAGATTAGCTATGATTGTTAAATGATTTGAAAGAAATACTTCTATCATCTCCACTACCAAATGGTAGATCTCCAATTTCATCAATTTGCAAAGTCTTCTTTTCCATTAACACTTTTTTATAATCTCATCCTTGTCCTCTTGGTTATATTGCTTTTTAATGTTGGAGACTAAAAAAAAATCTTTTTCTTCTTCCTAACAGCTAGAAAATAAGGTTCACTTTCCTTTCAGTCCTAGATGAAAAGAGAGAAGTAGAGGAGGAAAAGAATAGGAATTTGAGGTCGGGATATGCAGTAGGACATTTTTGAAATTTAAAACCCTAATCAAATTTTGCTTTTGGGGTAGTTTCAAAATACCTAGAAGAACTGACATGTATCCCTAGCAGGATAAATAGAGAGACAGATACTCAGCAAAAGAATTTGAGATATTTAAACTTCTGCATATTCTTAGTGCATTATTGATAAAGATGTGGGCATAGTTTACATATGAGCATCAGATTAAAAAAAAAATCTTAGAAATTCACATGCTTGAAAATTCTCCCATGTCTTTGTAGATCCAAATATTTTAGACTGAATTTGAATCACTCTGTGATTTTGGATTACTTAAATAGTCAAGATAAGGATTCAATATCTTTAGGAAACATACTTATCTGTAGTTTTTTTGGAAAGGAAGTAGTAAATTTGAATCAGCATTGCTGAAACAAGTTGTCTATACTCTGTTCTACTTAAAATTCACTATCTACATCCCCTGCCTAGGCTTGTAGTGACTATTATTTTCTAGGAAATCACGATAAGTATATTAGGCTTTCAATATAGCTATTGTCAGGAAAAGCAGAAAATATAACTAATTTGTAGTTACGTTGTTGTAACCCAATCTCTCATAAAATTTCAGGACACAGATGGAAGTAGATGTGCACCAAGTGAAATTCTGAATATTCTTAAGGTCTCTTTACAAAAGAATACATTTTTAAATATAACTATGGCTTTATTCAATGAAGTAGCAGCACTGTAAAGATGTCAGGAAATGCTGTGGCGACAACATTTCTTGAAGGAGCATATTAAATAATAATGATGTCAAACATCTGAAAGACTGAGCAGATCTTGCATGCATAGTTTTCTAGTCATAGGAAATTAAAAAGGAGTTGGAATGTTGCCAGTTGACTGACTATGGGGAAAAAAAGGGGCACAGAATAAGCAACAGTTGTAGTTACAATATTTGCTGAAACCAACACACATTAAATAATAATGAAAGCAACCATCTAAAAATGTTGGCAGACTATATGGAAGATCTGAGAGGAAAGAAGAAAGGAAGGGAGGAAAGGAGGAGGGAGGGAGGGAGGGAGGAAAGAAGGAAGGAAGGAAGGATATTATTATACTAAAAGACTTCATCATGACACCTAGTGACACTGGAATCTTGTCCTTATTTTTAGGAATTTAAGAGGAAATTCAAGAAAAAAAAGCTATCTAAAAGATTGTTGAAAAGATTGTGTACTAGTGCTAGCAGTGTAATTACTGAAGAGCTATTTTAATTTTTTTTATCTTATATGTACTGTAATACAGTGTTAGTCTATCACAGACACTAGGAAAAAAACCCTCATTTATGGTGTTATAAAAAAGGCAGATAAGTCTATTAAAGTCCCTGGAACTTGATTGATACAACACAACACAGATCATTATTAGGCTTTATAATTATTTGCAGAATATACTTCTCTAATAAAAAAAGATATGTTCACCTTTAAAATGGAAATGAGTCTTTGATATGGACATCCAAACACAATGTCCCTCAATCCCTGCTATGGTGCTGGATAATCGTGGCAGTGTCTAAATTTGGATAGTACTTTGAACACAATTGGCTTGGCTTCCCGGTTTGTGCTAGGCGTGTCTGTAGCTTGATGAACATACACTCTCACATTTTAGCCCATTGGTGCTCTCAGCCTTAGTCTTCCTCTGTCTCTATTGCCCTTGGAGTCCGATACATTGTATATTGCCACAGAGATAATGGATTAGAGTTCAGGCCTCTCCCTGGGGGGGCCTCACCTTAAATATCTGTCAAGGTAGTTCTTGTAGGTTGCTATTGACAGATAATATGTAAATAGGCTTTGATTAGAAAGAGTATGAAAAGTCATTTCCCTATCTGAACAGTTAGCACACTCACCTCTGCTGGGAAGGTATTTAATTTCTTACTAGAAGTGAACGTTCTAACTGTCAGGTCTATCAAAAATCTACCCCAGAATATCCACTAGCTATCTGCAGGAACTTGTTCCTGACCTTGCCCCCCCACTATTCTTTGAGGAGTCTAGTGCAATACACTTCTCTGTAATCCAGGAACTCCAGAATGAGATTTACAAGTGGGGTTGCTTCTGTGTTCTGAGTTACGATACTATGATCTAGTCTTATTAGTGGTTGAATTTATATTATTTGACCTGAGGATACTAAAATCTTTAGGTTTCAAAGCCTGACAGGCATGTGGTGATCAGTCGTACAGAGTCCAGTTGGGAGTCCTGTAGTTAGGGGTTTCCCCCAGGGGTCAGTCCTCAGTCCAGTCCTGTTCAACTTATTCATCAACAACCTGGATGAAGTGATGGAGTGCTCCCTCAGCAAGTTTGCTGATGATACCAAGCTGGGAGGAATAGCTGATAGCGCTGAGGGCTGTGCTGCCATCCAGAGGGACCTGGACAGACTAGACCACTGGGCAGTGAGAAACCTAATGAAATTCAACAAGGACAAGTGCAGGGTCCTGCATTTTCCTGGGGAGGAATAACTCCAGACATGAGTACAGGCTCTATCATCTGGAGAGCAGCCCTGCAGAGAAGGACCTGGGCCTCATGGTGCATGACAAGATGACCATGAGGCAGCAGTGTGCCCTGGTAGCCAAGAAAGCCAATGGGATCCTGGGATGCATTGAGTATCTCCAGCAGGTCGAGGGAGGTGATTGTCCCCCTCTACACAGCCCTGGCGAGGCCACATCTGGAGTATTGTGTGCAGTTCAGGGCTCCCCAGTACAAGAGGGATGTGAAGCTGCTGGAGAGCCCAGCACAGGGCTAGGAGGATGATCAGGGGCCTGGAACATCTGCTTTATGAGGAAAGGCTGAGTGAACTGGACCTGTTCAGCCTGAGGAAGAGCAGGCTGAGGGGGGATCTGATCAGTGTCTGTAAATACCTCAAGGGAGGCAGTGAGGATGATGTGGTTAGTCCCTTTTCAGTGGTGGACAGTGATAGGACTAGAGGAATCAGCCACAAACTGAAATATCAAAAGTTCTAAAGGAATTTAAGAAAAAAACAGGCTGCCCAGAGAGGTTGTAGAGTCTCCTTTTCTGGAGATCTTTAAAACCCTCTTGGATGCAGCCCTGTGCCACGTGCTCTAGGTAACCGTGTATATGCAGTACGGTTGGACTAGATGGCCTTTGGAGCCCTTCCTTCCCTTCCTCCCTTCCAACCTTAAGCATTCTATGATTCTATGACAGAGTCCTAACTCCATGCATGTAGACAAACACACAAATATACATAGACCAAACTTCCCCATGATCTTATTTCCTTGGAAAATATACATGGGTCAATGGGATGGACACAAAGTAATATGAATAGGCAGGGGATTGTTCATATCAAAGCCATATTCATAGTTCAGCCTCAGTGTTAAAAGGCCCTGCTGACGAACCGAGGGTCACTGAACATGACCAATATAGCTTCCCAGTATTCCCTGAAAACTCTAGTATCTATCTCTGTAAAAAGTGAAATCACCTGATTTCCTTTAAATGTTTATCTTTCAGTAGAAGTAAATCTCTATATTTTTTCTTTCTTTGTATTATTTTTTAGTTTCAATGCTTTGAGACCTATACTAGAAGCCAAAGAGGCTCTGAAATCCTTAAAATCATTCACAAAACCTTCTGAAGATTTTGACTGATCTTCTGCTTCTTTGTTCCTCTTGATGGTGGTAAAAGCTGGACCCATGCCCGCTGTAGGGAACATAGTGTAAATAGCTTTGCTGCAGATTGCTGCTAGATTGTTCAAAACATCAGATGGCTAGAATATGTTATTATCAACAAGCTGTTTACTGGCCATTCAATTACAAACTCTGATGGAGCACTAGGCAGTTTATTGTGGATTGGCCTAATGGATGCAGAAAACATATGCCAATCTTGCTGATATTTTAAGGGGCAAATCCTGCTATCCTAATTTAAAGCATGGGGAAACCTCCCACAGTGAAACTACATCAGTGTTAGTATACAAGAACAGGATATAATGGTAGTGCTGTAGTAATCTCTTGGGCTATGGAGATCTCAGATATTTGGGCAACTTTATGCCAACACATATTTGCACAATAAGGGTATAGTTGATGGATCTGTGGGTGGTTCTTCACTCAAAGAGGCTATGATGGCTTGAATTTCTCAGTCTCTCTCCAACATAGAGACAGTCTGCATTTATTTAGAATCATAGAATCATAGAATGTGTAAGGTTGGAAGGGACCTTAGAGGTCATCTAGTCCAACCCCCCTGCACA
>JAUBOD010000123.1:295238-310244 GCA_032353885.1 Nothura maculosa
CTTCTTGGCCACAAGGGCACACTGCTGTCTCATGGTCAACTTGTCGTCCACCATGACACCCAGGTCCCTCTCTGCGGCGCGGCTCTCCAGCAGGTCAACTCCCAACCTGTACTGGTGTCCAGGGTTATTCCTCCCCAAGTGCAGTACCCTGCACTTGTCTTTGTTGAATTTCATTAGGTTTCTCACTGCCCAGTTGTCTAGTCTGTCCAGGTCCCTCTGGATGGCAGCACAGCCCTCAGGGCTGTCAGCTGTTGGAGGAGTCTCCAACAAATTTGTTGAATTTGTTATAGCTTTGAAGTGCAGTGAAGTTTTTGGGTTTTTTTTTGCTCTCCTATCCTTTTTGTGGATTTCCTAGAATTTATGAAACCACAACTAGTCCATTATCTCCTTCCTCAAGTGGATAAATGGTAGCCAGAATCATATGCCTCAAGGGAATTTTTTCAGTTAAGATAGAGAGAAAAGCTCTGTTTGTTAATAATATCTTAATCAACAGTATACTAGTAGTGTGGAAATTAGATAATTTTTTATTATTTCTATTACTTAAGTTTCCTTTTAAATTTCCTTTAATAGAAAGTGTAGTTGCACATAAAATTTAGAGAAGTAGAACACAAAATAAAAGTAAATATTTTTACACTGAAAATTGCCCATGGATATAACCTGCAGTGAAGAATTCAAATTCTTGACAAAAACTGCTGAGATTTCAATCTTTGTTATTTTGAGCAAGAAGTAACTAGGATTTCCTGATTTTATTCATTCACAATGCCCGGAAATGGCTCATTAGCTTTTCATTTGGTTGCAAATCTCCACAATATTGATTTTGATAAGCCAACACCAATAAGACCAGAAAACTGGAGACCAATCAATATAAAATTTCACTATATTTGAATTATACATCAGCAAAACATTTTTTAAAAATATGTTCTTAGTCTGAATTAAGTATTTTTGTTCAGATTCATCTTTATTAAATATTTCTTCAGGAGTTGGGCAGATATGAAATATGTTGAGCTTCAAAAAGCATTTCCTCAGAAAGCAGAGACAGGGAGACTTTTTGACTTTTTTTAACAAATAAAAATAAACGATAATTCTGGTGGTTATGAATGTAAAGAAATGACAGTTAAAAGCCATATCCTGCTATTTGTCAAGGATGTATTCCATAAAAGGCAATTTTCCCTGTAAGAATTATTATAGTATATGTACAGACATAAAGTGGAATTTCAGGAGCATATGCAGTTTAAATAGGATAGCATGAATAAAGAGAAGGATGGAGAAGCAGGAGAAAGATCATGAGGAATGTCATCTGGCTTTTTGGAGCCAGTTTCACATGAAGTGGTTCACTGTTCTGACAGATCTCAGCCATTTCCTCTGTGAGATTGAGTGCCTCATGTAAAACTTTTAGTGTGACTGTTCAGGCTGCCTTCTTTCTGAATGGGTACATTTTCACTAGTGTTTCATCCTCTTCAAATGAATCAGAGCCAATAAAATCATTCAAGGGTGAAGGTTGTAAAAGCAGGGAGATAGTGAAGGTCACTGGAGCAGAGTATTAAATAAGCAGTAGTAGAGCTCTGAAACAATGGATAGAGACGAGCTGGAGATCATATCCCACAGTAACAGAGATATTTAGAAGCAAGAGATGAGTAGCTACCTAGGTAGCTGATAGAAGATGAGGAAATGGTACTGGATCATTTAATAGCATTTTTAGCCTATCTGAAATCTGAGAAAAATGAGCATATCGGCCCTTTTACTTGGTGTAAGTGTCCCTGAAAGAGGATCTTACTTGATATAAGTATCCCTGAAAGAGGATACCAAACAGGAATTTCTATCAAATCTTTCTGTCTGTCTTCCTTCCTTCCTCAGCTGTTCAGATACTAATCACTACAGT
Organism: Nothura maculosa; assembly: GCA_032353885.1. NCBI lineage: Eukaryota > Metazoa > Chordata > Aves > Tinamiformes > Tinamidae > Nothura > Nothura maculosa. The sequence continues at coordinate 297,118 of JAUBOD010000123.1, forward strand.
TCATTCAGGTTTTTAAAGGATGTCCTACATTTACATTTGAACTCACATATTTATTTTGACTCAGCAAAATTTTGAGAGACTGCAGAAGATATGCCAATATGAGCAAAGACAGGAAAGATCTCACCTTTAGCCACAATTTCTACAACCTTGTAGAAGTATAGAGCACATCCACCAACAAAGCTTCCACTAATAGCATGGTGCTGCCCTAATTTCCTTTATTCAGCAGCTAGATTTTAATTAATGCTATAAAGAGGTTTTCAAATAGAAATCAATGGGAGTTTCACTATGCACTTCCATAGCAGGAGATGAACTTCTAAATAGCAAACTGAGCAATGAAAAGCTAAGAAAACAAGAGACATTTTAATACTTGTTTTGTGTAACAATTCTTGGTTTTGTAGGCTGTGTTTAAAAAGCAATTCAAGGCAGTGTGCTTGGAGGTGTGTGAAAGTATATATGTTTCCCATGAGAATGGAAGACTATACACCTTTCTGCTAATCTTGGAAAGAGAGAAAAACTAGAGGCAGATAATTTAGTCTGCACTGAAAAAGTACATCTCTGAGGTGCTGGAACAAGTATCACCAATATAAAAAGAATTTAAAGGTGTGTTAAGTGTTGTGTGTATTTTACCAACTCTGGTTTCTGAAACCATTTAATAAAAATATAATGAATAATTTAGCATTTTCCTCAGTCTGTGCATCTTGCATCACTGAATTTTTGGAGTAATTTCAAATAGCAAAAATATAGTGGGTGTTTGCCTTGCTGTTCTGCAGTTTTACTCAGTCCTTATTTCAATTATATTTCAAATCAAACAGTATTCCAGGTCGTGAAGTGAATTTCATTCTGGCAAGTGAGGGCAAAAATGTTGGGGTTTTTTTTTGAAACTTAAAATATGAGAGAGAGAAGAGAATGATAATTTGTGATGATATTAAGGTAAATGAAATCCTTTTCTCTGTTTATTCTTCTGTACTAGTTCACTGGTGCACAGAACTTGTTTTATTTTACTTTGGTACAGTTTAAAACACTTAGCAGTGTTGTAGATGTTTTGTCTGGCATTAGATAATCCGATTCCTATTTACTCAGATTCAGATTAATTCTGCTCCTCCTCTTTGCATTCACACAATATCCACCTATCCACCTTGACAGTCTCATTACTCATTCCTTCTTCCCTTGCCAAGTTATTCTGCAGTCATGAGATTTGCAAAGAGTAACTTAAAATTTATAGTCACTTTTGCTTATTTTCATAAATAAATATGCCTGCCACAGGATCTAAATAAGTAGTTCTTAATAGAACCTCATGAAAAAATGCTTCTTCCTGAAAATATGAACTCAGACTGCTTCTATGCAAAACTGTGCACTTTCCCGGATTTTGATTCTATGCCACAAAATACTGGGAGGTACACCAACATCTCTATACCTTGATTTTTAAAGGTATAAAACCAACTACTTTGAGTTGCAAGGGAGCTATAGCATGCTCTAAACAGGGTGTGAAGGCATGTTTTCAATTGACACATTAGATCTGATGAGAATTTTTTTAGCAAACTCTTTTTTGGTGGGCAAAAAGAAAAGATTTATTAATTTACAGAACTAATGAAGCAGAAGTCAATTCAACCAGTCTTCAAACTTAGTGGGAAGCTCAAACTTTATAAAAAGGCATTAGATTATCTAAATGTCATAGTTACTTTTTCAGATTAGAAATCAAAATATCAATAAATATTCATTTGGAGAAAAACTTCGGGCAGGATACAGAATTAACTGGTATAATTGCACTGACAAACGTGATAGAGGTTGCTCACATTATGAAGCCATTCGCTGGTTTGAAGTCGTGCTGAAAATGCTGCTAGGAGGCAGGAAAGGGGGATGTCCATATAGCAGAAACAGATTATTTAAAAGACACATGGGGGTGATGCATACTAATTGGTCTGTTTTCACTTAAGGCAATGTGGTAGTTCATTCACTATCAGCCTGGTGGGTGACATTCCAGCAAATGCCAATCCAGCCTTAACCGGGGTACTGAGATAAATTACTTCTGAACTCAAAATATCTGAAATAATAAAAATCTGTAAATATGTCTTGCTATCTAAAATGAGTTCTGCTTTTTAAAGTTAGGTTAGCATTTATTGTTCAATAAGTTAAGATAAGGTCCTATATGGGACTTTTTTTTAATGAGAATTCAATTAGTTTTCATTGTGAATTAACTCCATTTGCATAGCAATGAAATATTCTTTCAGTGAAGTATTGGAAAGGAAAACACACTAATTAGTTTTTGAACAACACCTGACATTCATGGTGCCCAATGGTAATATTGGCTAAATGCCTGCATGACTGATGCTCTCTTTCAGAGTTGTCCAAAATTTTCCTTCTGTGAGTTTATGGATGTTGGGATCCTGACCCAGAACAGCCACTCCAGAAACAGCCTCCCAAAATTATATAAAGCCAAATTACTAAAGTTTGCTAGTCACTCCTGCTTTTCCTTCCTTTGGTTTCCTTCTGCTGTGTTCTTTTTCTTATATGTCAGATTTTTTTTTTCTTTTCACTGTTTCAGATGTAGGTTACTTTTCTTAGTCTATCACTTCTTGCTCTGCAGCAAGAAGATGATTGCTACATTCGAGGGTGTCCCTATGATCCTACATGCACTATTTGTACTGTAAAAATAACCATAAAAATAACTATAACCAGCAGAACAGGTGCCAAGAAGCTGCCCCCTGTTTCCAGTCATGTGGCCTCCAGATTGCAGATTAGTGAGAGAAAATAAGTTACATCAGAAAATGGGCTGGCACAGGTTACTTCCCTGCTGGGGTCACGTAGAGCAACACAATTGTATTCAGTCTTTCTTCTAGTTTTGGTGGACAGGTGCCAACCTAATCCACAAAGTTCCTGTTCCTCATGCAAAACAGGGTAAATGAAGCCAAAATATTCTTTAAATCACTATCCCTTAATAAATAAATGAATAATGTATCTTATATCTTTTGAACAAGTTTTTCTCAAATTCATAGAACATTTCTAATAGAACTATTATTCTCTTCCTGTCCCTCAACATGTATTTATTTAAAAGCTTTTTAGCCATGAGAGGTCTCACAAACTCTATTGCATTTTTGTCTAAGGAAATAGGCTTACAAGGCTTTCTAGAATTGGCTGCATTGTAATTATTTTTTACTATCTTCTTTCTGTTTATAAATGCTTCTATCTCACATTCAGGGAACAGGTGTGAACACGGTAACTAATGAATAAATTGCAATAGCCTCATCAAGTCACATTTGTAGGCCTTTTATATATGTGAAAATCACATTAACTCATCATGATTTATAGCTCCACAGATGGTAGTTTAGTCAAGAAGAAAGGCACTAAAAGACACTATGAAAAGTCAGTTATCCATGAAACCTGGAACATTCTTGCAGCCACAAAATCACACTAGATAACAAACGAAACTGCTATCTTTAAATTCTGCCAAGATGATATTCCAAATACTTAAGAGATCTGCTGATCACAGGTCATGCAATTACAAAGAAAAAAACAACGCTATAATGAGGTATTACTTCTTAGATGTACTGTAAGATATTTAAGTGATTGCTTGTGTTATCAGTTCTTGGTTGAGCTCGTGGGTACCCTCACAAACACACTCCCCGAAGACAGATCAGTACTCATCAATTTGGTGATGGGACTTAGTCTAACACACTTAAACCTTGTCCTCATCCCTAGACAATATAACAATTTTCCATCCCAGCTGTCCCTGGCTGAATGCAAGGCAATAATTCCTTCCTTCCTTAAGCAGACAATATATGATAAAGTAGGAATAATAATTGTTTCTTATGCAGTAGGATGTTGTTTTAATAGTTTTTATAGTACATCAATTTCATTATGATAATTCTAACTGTTTACTATTTCAGCCTACACTGAGAATGCCATAATGGCCCCTCTAGCAGGAAAAGAACAGCTGAATTAAGCCCTAAACCTATGTGGAAGAGTTGTCCTTGCTGCGGTACTTTATCTCAAAGTGAAAGCTGTGAGAAGTGCTCCTAGAATCTGTCTAATCCAGGAGCACAGGCACAAACATCTGTGGGTGAGCTATTGCAGTTGTGTGCAATACAGTCAACTGCTAAACAAGCTACCCGCAAGTTGTTTGACTTTGAATGGTGTTGTTAGGAGATGAGTTGAGCAAAGAGAGATAATGGTACAATGAAGAAGGTTGTTTTCTTTTTATTGTTCTCAATCTCTTTTATTATTGTTCATATTTTTTACTTATCTCTTGCTGTGTACATTGTCTACAGTATAACAATAGTAATAATAGTGACAAAATAATACTCGGTGCATTCCCTGAGACTGAAATTTACTCAGACCTTAAAAACACTTACATCAGTTCATTTTGTGTGAGACTTTGTGGATAAATAAGCACAGTGTATCCATTCATGTCTGTAGTCTCCAAGAAGGTCTAAGATATTTGTGCTATTCTAAAAAAGGAAGTGAAGGCTTTCTCAATCCCCTTTTGTTAGTGATCCTGACCATAAAATTCCAAATCTTCTAGTTCTTTTTTGAAGTAAGCACTTTTTCCTTAAGACATAATGTTAAAAGTGGAACAGAGGAGGGAGGGTGTGCTAAGAGGAATTTCAGCCTATTTAATTAATTAGTAAATAACAGATACTTCAATTTCTAAAGAACTGCAAAATTGGCATTTTTCTCAATGCTTCCTCCATAAAAGTTGAAAATTATATATTTGATTATTGGTAATTTAAAGCCCTCACCCTGCAAGCTGTTCTGCACGTATCTAAATGGTAAAAGGGAATTTTACAACTACTTAAGGCGTCTCCGCTTTATTTGATTTTTTTCAAAATAATAAGCAGAAAATTCTCATTGTCCTGACAAGCTCATTCAGGCATAGTCTTATAGTTGTAATTTGCCATTATTAATTGGATCATTCTATTCTCACACAGAAAAGGCCTGAAATAGGACTTAAGTACTTTCTGCATCTTGAAACAAGTCAGGTGAAAAAAAAGTATGTCTAAACTATGTTCTGTATATTTAGCAAGCTAGTGATTCAGCCTATGCTAATAAAGACTACAAAGAACAAGGCATAATGGATAAAATGTGTATTCATCTGTCCAGAGGCTGATATGTTATTTTTATTTGATATTTATAAAATCAACAAGACTACAGCTAGAAAATGAAAGAAAAATCAGATCCTGGAATAATTTTGATTTAAAAAAGAATATGAAATTATAGGGCTTTTTAGACTATGCTTAGTAGATGACATGCTTCACAGCAGGTATTTTAAAGTATTATATAGACTTATGATTTTACTGAAAGCCAAGCTAATGAAAGCGGATTTAATATCCTAGCAGGTAAGATTATTATGTTGCTGTTTAAAATTCCACTATAGAGGATTCTGGGATGGTGAATTTTGAAGAGGTCTGTGAAATGTTTCTTTTATATGATGGCTTGGGAGTAGCTGCTGAAAGAGTAGCTAGAAACTCCCTAATCTGGGCTATGCTGGTGCAGAACTAGTCAGAAAATACTTTTTAGCTGTCTGATTGCCATTCACCTCTTGTGTATCACAGGAACTTAGGAAGACAAGAAAATACGGAACAGCATTACATAAAGCTTCCTAATGAATTGACTTTCACAATATTTTAACTGGAAGATTTATGTGATTTGTCATGAGCTGTTAGGTAACTAGTAGCACAACAGATATTTAAGTGTTTCTTCAGGAGCATTAGTATTATTTCTTCAAAAGACATTTGTGATGTACCTGCACTATTATGTTTTGCATTTCTTGATGCACACACATTCAGTTTGAGAGCACCTCTTACAAGGACTTATTATGTGTCCTAAGTGCATTTCAAAACCTTCATGAAGAAGGTTTGCAATTATATTCACACATAAACAGAGCAGCAGGGTCTGAGGTCTGTAGGTGCTAAGGACAGAAGGCACATTTTTGTTAAATTTTTGCTTCTAAAAACCGAAGAGGGAATAACACAATGCAGCCCTACACCTAACAGTTGTGTATCCATAATCTTGACACCAAATCACAGTTGAAATTTTTTGAAAAATCCAAGACACTATAGGCATTTAGGGATGCTGAATAGTGAGATTATTAAATTTAGGTTTGAGAATTTAGAGCTGACTATATGACTGTATTTTGCTATAAAGTAGCATTTACATCTAGGGAATGATTGATACTGCAAAACTGCTTAAGATGCCTACTGGCAGAACAAGATTACATTGTAGTAGATCTACTGAAGTGACTTACTTTTGTAAAGCATTCAAAAATTCAAGGATGGAAAGCAATGTGAAAGAGATGTACATTATCTTCATTAGTTTACAGTCTGAACATGATTGCAAAAGACTTTCATCTGCTTACTATGAGTTCAAGCTGCTTTTAATTGCCAGGGCAATAACTTCTTAGCTGACTTGAATGGACACTCCTGTCTCTTTAAAATCTATTTCAGGACCGAAAGAAAAGATAACTTATTTAAAAATGAATGAATACAGAGGACAGTATAAAGGTGAAATGGATAAGTAAGTTAATATAAACTGACAGTGTGACTTAGGCATAAAATATATTTTTTTCAAATAGCATTTTTTATCAAAATCTAGTGCTACCAAGTGTACTCAGCTCATTTCAAGTGAAATAATATTAGGTCATTGAGAATTCAAAAGCAAAAATTGAAACACTTTTGGAAAATTCTGCCTTTAGAAGTACCTATATAGCTCATAAGGGCAGAATTCAAAGGTGACACTTTCCATTATGCTACAGCAAAACTTCCCTAAGAGTCAAGAAAGGAAATCAATGTGTGCAAGTCCAAGAAATTGTATAGTGGAGGTGAGGACCTCCTTAATACAAATAAAGGTGACATGATAGTTAGGGGTCTGGAACCTCTTGTCTGGAGGAGGGTTCATTCAGATTGAAAATAATGTCATATTTTATTTTCCTTAAGGGTTTCTCTCTGTCTCCTAGAAGTGTGCTAGTCTTCACACAAGGTTCTGCCTCACCTTCTTGCAGCTCTCCCTGCATGCTCCAGCTCCCCACCTTCAGCACTGGATCTGGAATAGAGCCGTGCTGGATCCACGATGTCAGGTTATGGCTAGGAGGCAACAGAGATGGCCACAGTAAGTGAAGAGTAGGAGAAAGGTTACTTCAGATGTTATTGGAAGCTGCTAACCTGAATTTTGTCTTCTCTGAGAGCTTTTGCAATATATACCTGTGCTTTAATGAGCCTTCTGCTTGAGTCTTTCTCCAGGTTTATCCATTTTCATGAGAAAGAATACACCAACCAAAACCAACTAACGTGCCTTCTAGAATTTCTTCTCAATGAGATATCTAAGATTCATTACTTGTTAATGAATGTCATAAAATCTTGACTGAAATGTTGTAAATCTCAAAAATTTCTTTGGATGCTGGCTTTAGATAAAGAAGATGTCATCATGCCATGCAGCTGCACAAGAAGAAAAATTTTATATGTGATACCTGAAAAAAGCTTTGGTTTTACTACTGAATTTGTTTTACCATTTGAATTTGAATATTGAATTGTCTGAAACTGAAGAGTTAATGGAGTTGCTCCTGCTAGGGAAGATTAAGTTGTAGACTTTTTGAAGAAAGGAATATCACAAAATCACAGAATCTTCAAGGTTGGAAGATTCTGTGAGATCTAGAGATCATCTGGTCCAACCTTCCTGCTCGAGCAGGCACACCTAGAGCATGTGGCACAGGGTGGCATTCAGGCAGGTTTTGAAGAATATATTTGGATCAATATTTAAAATTAGTGAGAAATGTAAAATAAATGTATTATTAGGTGTACTAGGAAGAGCAGAGGGTTACTTGATTTTAATTAATAACTTGAAGTAAAACCAAAAGTAAGCTGAGGGCAAAAGCTGTGCCATGTAGATTCTTCTTCGATTAGATGCTGCATATATGAGCTTTAATTATGTCAATCTGCCATATAAAACTCTGCCCATTATCACAGCAAAAGGCATCATAAATCACACAGAAATCAATTCAAAATAGCTCTGAAAAGATGCAGTAAACTTTTGAGAAAATGATAGGAATAAAATAAAATTCTAAAATAAGGGACTGAATATTTAGAAAAAGGACTTTCTTAAGGTGATATTGTTTTAACTCAAATGACTCTGTGTACCTTCCATGCAGAAAATTTTCTGTACTCATATAATTGCATAAACATAAAATATTTTGTGAATTAAGCCAAAGCTTCCTTGAGCTACCATATTACACTTATTTTGCTTAGTAGTGGAAACGCACTCCAATAGTAAGTGACTTCTATCATGCACAGTCCCTTTGGATATAGAGTGAATAATAATTTCATAATATTCCACTTTGTAAGGCAACTTTAGCTTTAAATCCATATTTAAGTTGCTAAAACATAGCCTAGTTTCAGGAAAGTGAATAGGGAATTGTTTAAGCACATATTTGTCTCATTGACCTTAACAAGACTTCAGTGTGAGGCACTGTTTTGAACAGGCAACCTTAAGCTGTTGTTTTGAAGCTTAAAAAAGCAGGAATTATTGTCATTTCTGAAGTCAGCATTTAGCATTTCTAAATACTGGTTTGCTGGCTACATCTGGATACTGAATACTCATGAAGCCAGTTCTGGATAGTGTTGTGTTTGTGGGTGTGTGAGCATGTATTTTGGAGGAAAAACAAAGGAAAATAGAACAGAAACAACTAAATGGACAAATAAAATGCTCACATTAAGCATTTAAATAGCACCGTACACTGCAAAATTTAGCAGTTCACTACTTATTTAGAGGAATATTGTTTTAAGAAACTGCCAGAGCATAGAGATAAGTGAAGTGGGGAATAAGTGGATTTACACCTCTGAGATTCCATTTGGTTGGTGACATTTTTCTGCAACTTGAGTTGATAGAATAAGAACATGTCTGAGGAAAAAATATTAAAAGAGGCCTCATTCTCAGCCCCTTCCAAACTCTTAAACAGTGTAAAGAGACTTTGGAGTCAGTGTAAATAACACAGAAAATTTCAGTTTCCTAATTACTACTGAGCATATTACGTGTTCTCGTGAGTAATTCCACTGGAGTCAGGGTATAAATCACTGTGCTTCATCGTAAACGTTTGCAAGCCTGAGAAGTCTTTCGAGTCTTTGGGGATATTTGACTGCGTGTGTGTCAATTACACTTTTACAACTCATCTCTCTTGTGCACATTTTCCCAGCAACAACTCCCTTTCCTACTAAGTTATGCTAGCCCACCAGGCCATGGGATGTGCCTATTAAGCAGATGGTACTGGGTTACGATCAGAAAGCCCTTTTTTTAAACTTTAACTATTTTTTAGAGGCAGTAAGGGATTACTCCTCTTTTTCCCAAGCTCAACTAAAATCTCAGTTCTCCAAATCTGTCATAAGAAGTTTGAGAGATGTGACTGACCTTGCTATGTTAGCATATATCAAAATCTCTTTGAAGTAAATGCATGAAAAATGATACAATGCTAGCTAAGTGCACTTATATGCCAAAAGTTCAGAATAGAGGTGTGGTGGTGACCAGACTATGCCTATTTTGTTCCTGGTCATATGCAATGGTAAAAAAGGTAAAAAATATTTTGTTTTAAAACAAACAAGCAAACAAAGCAAAAAAAAAACACCCCTCCAAATCCATAGTGAACCGTTTGAGGTCTTAAATAAAAGCTTCCTTTTAAAAGCATGTTACACAATACTCAAATGTATAGATAGGTACATATATATATGTGTGTGCAAATACATGTATGTGTACATGTATACTTGTATACATGCATATATGTGTATATATGTAAACATATCATATCACAGTACATAAATCTAATATACTTTTTATTTGCTTTCAATATGTGTTTCTTATTTTACAAACAGAGAAAATATATGTGAGTGTATGCACAGGTTGTTATCATTGTGCCTTTCCAATAATTTCTTACCTGGACCTCATGGAAGAGTAAAATTGGTCTAAGGCATCAAGTAAATTTGCACTGAATATATGCTCTTATGATGCTGATTTTCATTTGTACCTCTCATCTCCTTTATTGATATATGTCTTTTATAGCCAGGATATGTGAATTGTGCTAATAGAGAGGAATGTATCCTTGCCTATCGGCAGATGGTACTTTGTGATCAGCCAAGTTCTCCTTTAGAATAAGCACTTTGGACCAAAAATAAACTGTTGCTCCTTCTCTAGAGAAAAAGCTGAAATTCACACAGCTACATCTGGCTCTCAACAATCTCATCAGACCACTGGAAAGAAAAATCTATTCAATATTAGAAGAATTGTCCATTGTTAATAAAGTAAGCAATGGATTCATGTTATCATCTCAGCTGGGAATGAAACTGGCTTGCCTGTTTGAGCAGGGGTGACAAAAAGCATTTCCTAATTGAATTTACAGAACATCTGCTTGCACAATCAATCCAGGATATCTTTATGCGTAATACTAACTTGCTCTGTGTTGAATTCTTTTTCTGCATCTTGTGCCAGCAAAACTTTATCACTTGACAGCCTGTCATTGAACATAATATGAACTTGTGCCATTTTTGTCTCCCTAAGTGTCTCTATACAGGATAGATGCTTCTTTACTTACTTTTAACTAATTCTGTTTTTCAACTCAGATAAAATGTGGAAGTCAGAGTTCTCCATTTTTATTGAAAGAATATGTTTATGATTTCATTAAAAATATTTCAGATTAGGGAAAAATTAATTCTTTTCCTCTTCTCTGTTTCCAAAAGATTTGTTTTCATCTTCTCCTTATCAAAGATCCTACAATTGATCCAAAAACTTGAAAATTGGAAGAGTATGTGTATGAAATGATCAAAAGATTTTTCTGACCAGTCAAATAGCCAAAAATTGTGATCTCCTGTGATCCTACTAAATATATTACAGCCTTCAAGACAGCAAATTTCACAGCACAGTTTGATAAGTGACTCACAGTATCTGTGAATCACTTATAAGCTAGAAGCTTAAAAAACATCCACACATGCTGGGCTGGCTCTTCATGTGGTATCAGATAGCACGGCTCTGCTGTCATTTAGAAGGCAAAAATTAAACAGGTGGTATTCTTTTTCTTTCTTTCTTTCTTTCTTTTATTTTTTTTAAACAGAAAGAGACAGATCCCTAAGAGAAATCAGACCCTTTGCACAGGTACAGTACAAATACATGAGAGGTGGGCTGTGCTTCAAGATTTTTTTCCACTTAGCCTAGCAAAGGAAGAGCAGGTTGTACAGCAACACATACAGACCAGAAAGTGTATGTCCAAAGTCATTTAGAAGATGAATAATGCAGAAATGAAATCATTTAGATCAATAATGCAATAATAATGAAATGAAAATAAAATCAAAATTTCTTGAGTTTCTGATTAATAATGTCTCTACTCTCTGATACTGCCTGTAACGGTATATGTAGGCTACATCCTCATCTTTTCTTTTGCATACCTCTGTGTGACATGCAGTTTAAACATTTGTAGTAGAGTTCTGACTTGTGCATGACCTAATATCTAGGATTGCCTGAGCATTCATACAGATAGTGGAGGGCTTGATTTGCAGCACGGTATCTGAACACATAAACAGCCAGTCAAGCACGAGGTGTTTTCAGCACCTGTAAGTATACCTGAGATACATGCAAGCTCAGTCACTGTGTCGGTGACATAGATGCACTGCTATGCAGGTGCAGTTTTGCAAAGCCAGATGAGGGAAAACGTCGCAATGCATGAATCATTTTAGTTCACGAGTATAACTCTCTGTTGTCAATTCCAGTCCTGTTTGTCATCAGACAAAGATGCTCAAGACAGCAAACCATTAGAGCTCTGCATTCTTCTATCCCCAAGGGGTCCTTTTTAAAGAGGCAAATTGATTTTTGCCACCAGACAGTGAGTCATGCATACAAACTAGGAGAGTACTTATGAATCTCTATATTCATTTCCCCATGGTGCTTGGAAAGGTGAGTTGTTTGCCTGATTTGTTTAGGAATAGATTTGGGGAAAGAAACAAAACAAAGCAAAACACAAAACCTTAATGTTTTTAACCCCTGCCTCAAGTATAGAATATATATATCAGCATTCAAATGAATCTTTTTATTCCCTACGGAGGACTTAAATTTCTGGTTTATACAGAATATATATGCTCCAACAGTTTGCCATATACTATATATTTGAACTTCTTAAACAAATCTTTACATAGCTATTTTCAGGAAGAAAGGACAGAAAGAAAATAGAGCAAAACACAAGAAAAAGGGGAAAGAAAGATTGATTTGGTTGCCTATGTATAGGCATCTAGTGCCATTTCAAGCCCTAATGTGCCCAAGATCTTGATTGCACCTGTATTTTATAGAGGCAATTGGAGGCCAGGTGGGGCACTCTAGTCCCTACAGCATCATGTAGATAAGGGTAGAATTGCACCTAGTTACCAACAGCAAAAATTATCAAACAAATTTAAAGCAGACTAATTAATCAAACATAGATCTATCAAAGACTAAAATTCTATCTCATTCTTCAAATTGAAGTCTTTAATTTTTGTATATGTTTATTTTAATGAGGTTTCTTGTTCTATAGGTCTCTGATTTTCTTTTATTTCATTTTTAGGGCAATTTTTCAACTACTTAATGCAAATACATCGCTGTATCAAAATCACATTGCACTGCATCAAAAACCTTTAACTTTTGAGTGAGGATTCTAAGCTTTCAGTGGTTAAGAAAACAGAGTGGGTTAAAGATATTATTTTCTATCTGCTAAAAAATCCTTACAGTTATTGCTATATACAGAGTTATGTCATTCTGCGTATTCAGAAGAGATTCTGAGCTGTTCTATTCCTCATACAACACCTGAATATATTTTGAAAGTGTAAAAGTTGATGTAAGCGAAAATTTTGCAAGAAAAACAGCAGAAAACTAAGCATAGCTTCCATCCTCACACAGAAGCTCCGAGGGAGTGGCCTAGACGAGTACACAGTGCGGTGGATCGTGAACTGGCTGGATGGCAGAGCTCAGAGGGTGGTCATAAATGGCGCCAAGTCCAGTTGGAGGCCTGTAGCCAGTGGTGTCCCCCAGGGGCCAGTGCTGGGACCAGTGCTGTTTAATTTGTTCATCAACGACCTGGACGAAGCCACGGAGTGCACCCTGAGCAAGTTTGCAGATGACACCAAGCTGGGTGGAGT
>JAUBOD010000123.1:310344-333508 GCA_032353885.1 Nothura maculosa
CCTGCTGGAGTGGGAAGGTTGGACCAGATGATCTCTAGAGGTCCCTTCCAACCTTATAGATTCTGTGATTCTGTGATAGTACAAAGCACTGCAAAACTCATGCTATGGATCTCTGCAACTAAATTTGCAAGCATAAAAACAGATTTTGATATATAGTATCTATGGGCTTTTGGATCCAAAAGAAAGAACTGGTTTTAGAAAGTGCTAAATGAGCTGGGTCCTTCCTTTGGCTATCCTGACTGAGCTATGAAAATTATTGGCACACAGATCTTAATTACCTTGCTTTAAATGAGTAGGTGGGCAGTATTTTCAGTCAAAAAAAACAAAAAAACCTTTCTCTTTGGCTTAAGGGAAAAGCATACCTTGAGTGACAGATCACACATTGAAACTTGTACATACTTATAGCAGATGGAACACAAGTAGGTTTGTGGGAGAAAGCAGGTGGAGGTTGTAGAGAACAAAGCTAAGTTTCTGCATCCTGTTACTGGCTTGGTTTCAGTAGTTTGTGCCACAAACCCTACCTGCTTCTCATGTCTTCAACCCTTCTCTCTGTCTTTTTTTTCATTAATAATAAGGTGATCAATAATCATCAAAGCAGACCCTGCCACTAAATGTAACTGATGTATTTTAATTTGTTTTGTATTTCCTTCTATACTAATTCTCATGGTTTAAGCTCAGATTTTCATACCAGATTTGTGCCTGCTGCAACTTCTATTTCGGCTGGTATGCCAATACACCTGTCAGGTCTGCCTGTAGAATTACACATTTCAGGCAAAAATTCATACAGTTAAAATGATCGCTTATCTTTTCTATTTTTCCCTTGATTTTTATATAAATTCCAAATCACAACAATGGGAGAGCTAAAGAATTAGTTTTTCTTTATTGGAGATATGTTGTTTACTTTCTGTTGTGGTATATAAAGTTATTTGTATTAGCTTTAGTATTTGTGTTTTGGCTTTGTCTGCCAAAACAAAGATATACAAATGAGAAAATGTCAGTCATTTTCATGTTGTTAAATCCATAGATATTGAAATCTTATTGAAGATAACTACTCTGTGGTCCTGAGGGAAAAAAAATGCTTAAAAATCACAAAAAGCCTCTTCTGTAAAACAGTCAATGCCAGTATCTGCCATAAACTCCTTTCATTAATATTCAATTATCTCTTAAATACCAATCGTAAGGTGTACACTAAAACATAATATCTTAATATAAAGATAGAAGGTTATATTTTTTTTTCTTTCCCCCAAATTATACCTCATTCTTCTCTAATATATGGCTCAAAGATAGGAACAGGACAGGTAGGATACAAAACAATTTCAGTTCTGCCTTTGTAGGTTTCCAAAAAGATCTATCTCCCATCCCAGTCTGATATTTAGTCTTTATTAAATGAAACTTCAGTAAAGAATGCTTAAATTTTGCCTAAATTATCCCAGTAACTCATTTAAAGTATAACACTTCTCCTACACAAGGCCAGTGGGCAACTCTCTCCACCACTTTGCCTTCAAATACCGTCAGGACTAAATCCCCTAACTAGTTTCGTATTTTCCCCTCATCTTCCTGATGAAAGAAAACCCTATATCCATCTATATACTTATACTTAATCATTCTATGTTCTAGGATCTATTTTGACAACATTTAGAAAGTAATTCTGCTTCAGACTGCAAACCCTTAAATGTGACTATATGCATGGAAGCTAGAGAGATTATTTGATTGCTAAAAACAGACATCATAGATCATCTAGTCCAATCCCCATCCTGCTCAAGCAGGGACACATAGAGCACATGGCACAGGGTCACATCCAGGCAAGTATTGCAGATAATGAAGTTTCCAAAACACACTGCTATTGTTAAAAAGACCCCTCTAGTATGGCCATACACCTAAATGGTGCAAGTTCTAACAAATTAAGGGAGTCTGCAGCACTAGTCTGATAATATTCCTATTTTTAAACTAAATACACTTAGAGAATACATGTAAAAATGATTCAGAAAAAAGGAAATGGTTTTGATCATTGAGAAGAATGGCTATAGAAAACTAACAATATTCTTGCAAGGGAATAAAATAAGTCAGAATGTAATCTTACATTTTGGAAGCCTGTTTTACACCTGCTCTATATGATGAATATTCTGGTTATATTTGGCCAGCAACTTAAATTTTGACATCTGAATAAATGCTTGTAGTTCATTTGGATATGAAAGAAATATTGCCTAACACATATCTGAAGTGCTCAAATTCTCTTATTATGTGCTTGATTTAACCCATATATGCAGAGTATCTTAGACTGCACCTTATCTGCAATGTTGTGTCTGAATGAGAACCAGCTGGTACTACAGCTCATTCTTTTCCTGTAAGTTCAGGTTCCCCTGAAGTAAGATGTGTAATTCAGTTAGAGCGAAACTCTGGTAAATATATAGCCAGAGTGCTTGCATGTGGGCATTTTGAAGGCAAACTAAAGCTTAACATAGTTGATACACTATTCAGCTGGAGTACAATTCCTCTCTTAGGATAGCTTCTAGTTGAAGTCCAAGACTTTGTTAACCTAAAGTGACTAGGAGGGAAAATGCAATTATCTTGGGTAATTCCTTCCACATTCTGCATTAACATATCCAGAATTATTTAATGGCAAGAATTGGAATGTAGTTGATTTGGTATGCTGCCATGTTTCTCTGGCAGCACAATCACTTAGTATATCAAATACTCCTTCAAGATTTGTACTGTCTGCAGACTTGCTGAGGAGGCAGTCCATCCCATCCCTCCACATCACTGAGGAAAATGTTACTCAGTATGTAACCCAGTATTGGCCTGTGGGTGACACCCTTAGTGACTGGTCTCTAGCTGGATTTTGTGCCACTTATTTTAACTCTTATAGTCCAGCTGTTCAGCTAGTTTTCAGGCCTCTTCATTATCCATTTATTTAGTTCCTACTTCATTAGTTTAGCAATGAGGATGTTACAGGATGCACATGAAGCTTATAGAAATGTAGTATAAGAAAATAAAGGCCTTTTCTTCAAATCTGAACTGAAAGGACATGAGAAAAATAAATTACCAGGAACTTACTATGACCATATCACAGATAGGAAGAGATTAAGTGATTTTCCTAAAGTCTCTGGGGCTATCTATGGCAGAAGAAGTCATTAAGCTCATGTGCCCTGAAACAGATTTCACATAACAGATGAACTTTTTCATTTTGTAATCTTTTTTCTATTTATTACATATTCTGCCTTGAAGCTATTCTCATTCCGACACGATTCTGAAACTATACTTATAACTGGTCACTTGTATCTTGCATTTTTCACAGCCCTAGAAGAATCTGGGAACTATTATTACTGCTCTCCTCTCCATCACACACAAAGTGAACTGCATTAGTTGTAAAGTACTGTTCAACTGACAGGCTGGAGTTGCTGATGACACTGTAGAAAAAGACTTTGCAAAAGGTTAAAACCGCATTTCCATCAAAGAAAATAACAATGAGAGGTTTGAACTGTTATATTTTGAACCATAGGTCTTTGAAATACCTCAGTGTTCCTAAAACCATCCTACTTTCGACTTTATATAAACATCTGTTTGTGAAAGTCTGCAACAGACTTCAGTTCAAGATCCGTAAGAGCTGGTTGTAAGGCTGATGGACTGAATATAAGCATAGGCTTCGAAGACTCAAGACACAAGCAGAAATGTTACATCCAGAAAGAATTTGTACTCTGACTCTCACATTCTTTGCAGGACCTGAAACACATATTTCCATATCATTTCTAGCATGATTTCATGGAAAAGTGAAATGATGTTAGGAAAAAAAAAAGAATTAGCTTAGTGAATACTTTTTTTAAGGTAGTTAACATATGGATTGATACAGTTTTCGAAAGAATGATATAATGGTAGTTGTGCCATGCAACTTTGAAATTAATTAGATTTGACTGGTTATCGCATGTGACACATTTAATGCAGCAGATTGATTTGCTTTGTGAAAGGTAAGTGCTTCAATTAAGTTTTGTTTTTGTTAGCAGCAGTGAAATAAAAGGACAAGAGATGGAAAATAACAACCTTTCTTAAAGTATCAAAAAGTTGTTAAAATAATAAGACCCGTCATTTTATACGGATACAAAAGATTCACTCATGATCTAAAACAATCCCATAAGCATCATCTTTTATTACTGCAGACATCTATAGAAATGATGGATATTCCTGAGGTAGCTGAGCAATGAAAGTTGAGTTGCAGTTCAGGAGGGGAAGGAAGATTATTATGATAAAAAACAAGACAGTAAACTATCATCAGATAGTTATGAAATATTATCCTTACTTCTTTTGCTAAAGATCTGTATGCAGTTTAATCAGATTAATAATCAGCATGATCACATTTACAGATATTTATTTAGTGACAAGCTTCCCCCGAAATCACTGCTACACAGCTATTAGGGAAGTGTCACAGTCATGGCTGATGCAAGAAGAAGAATAAATAAAAGGCATTATGTGGACCAACTGTATGCATAAAAGTGAGTTCAGATGAGAGAATCATTGCTATGTGCAGGGGGGTACTTCCTGTATAAAGCATGATTTATTAATTGGCAAATGCTCAGCTTCTTTGCAGCTAGTGAAAGGGTTTTTTTTATTAGTATTTTCTTTGCACATTCAGGAGCTTTACAAAGCAGAAAATTGGATGTTCTCTGAGCTCATATCTTGAATAAAAATGACTTGAGTGTGTTAAATAAGATACACGGAAAAGTATGCTTTTCTTTATATCCTAGGCTTTGAAAGATATTCTATGGGCTTTAGATTTAGTTTTTAAATGAGGAGAAATGGAGCCATTTTGACATATGATCTTGAAAAGTTGTTTTGGATGTTTTTATTTCATTAAGTAATTGCAGTTCTACAAACTTTATGGAGTCTAAATCACTACAGATATTTCTCAGAGAATATTTGAATATTGAATCTTACTGTTTGAAAAAGAATTATTTCCCAAACTGTATATCTTTCTCTTTATTTAAGGACAACCTATCATTAGGGACCTATGAAGCAAGAAAAGCAAAACTGACAGATACAATTCATTTTAAAATACAATTAGACATCATGTCCTTTCAATGAAAACTGGATGAAACAAGAAAATAATTGCAATGTGATCTTAATCATCAGAAAAATAACCAACTAATACTAATTGAATGTTGGTGTTCCATTATTTACCAAAGTGGTCTTGTCATTTATCACATCTCTTACCTGAATCACCGCATTAAATGGTCTTCCTCTGAGTCCAATACCACCATGTCATCTGCCTAAGTACAGACCTGATCTCTGAGAACTTTCTCCTTGTATATATATTTTGACTTTGGATAGATACAGGTCAGAAACTTGTCTATATATCATTGAGAGATACAAGAAAATCCCCAAAAATAACAGTGTAGAAATGATAAAAAGCCAGAAGATTCATAAAGGTTGAGTGAATAGGGCATGAAAATGCAAGTATGAAAAGGGCAACAAGCCTGGCTGTTCAGAGAGCAAGAAAGCCCCAGTATGATGGCATGGATATCTGTGATCGCAAAGCTCGTCTTTATCAAGAGTCCCACTGGAGTTACACCATTATGTGGAATGGTGATATAAGTACAAGAGTAAACAAATGGTCTTGGAATATTCACTTTGAACATTAGAATATGCATTCAAGTCTCTGTTCCACATAACTGATTTACTAGAGTGCAATATTTTGCTATCTCCTCAAAAATTCTAGTCTTTCAGAAAAGTGAAAATATTCTGAAATCGATAAAACCTTTCCTAGACAATCAGTCTTTTCTGTGACCTTTTTATGCCAAATATTTTCTAGGAATTATACAGTGTTTTTTAGGCATTATATATATTTTTTGATTGTTTTCTTTTCTATCTCTTGGGTAATTAAAGGGTAGCTTTTCCATATTTTCAACAGAAACATTTGTGAACAACAGTTCTGTTTGGATTTGGAGATGTAATTTCACTGAAGCCCAGTGATAAGGAATTTGAAAGAAATGGTGACTTTTTAACCTGAAGTCTTGTTTGTTTTCTTTTCTTGCCCACTACTAATAAATCCAATTACATTTATTATGCGTAGGATAGGAAAGATGTTGTGGATGTTGCTGATTCTGCCTGAGGCAGAGGAATACAAAATATCACCTCCATGTCCATTCCAGGTCTATTTTCTGTTAACAATGACATGAAATATATTTTACAGCATAACTACAACTTATTTTCTTTTTCTATTCATATGGTTGTAGTTTTTCGTGACTGCAGTAAAAAAAAGAAAAAAATCACATAAGATAAAAACAAAAACCCTGGTGATAAAATCAAGGTGACACAGATAAGAATATGGCTTGAGCTATACAATGTCTGTGAACTAGATTTGAATTACTCTGAAGTACTCTGAAGATGGGATGTATTCTGTTGATTTAGGTGGGAGCTGGCCCGGATCCCAAGTAAAGTGGAAATGGTTACAAATGGTTGCAAAAAGTCAGCTTTCACATTAAAGCAAAACAGAACAAAAGAAAAGTGTACATTTTGTATTTTTAGGCAGAACTTACTTGTCTTGTGACTTGTTCTTAACAGCAATACCTCAGGTGGTACAAAACAGAAAACATCATGATGCTCACTTGTGTGCTCCACAGCAATCCTTCAATGGCAGTATAGTTGCTGTTTAGTTAATAAGCTTAAGAGCCAGTGGTGAATGTGGCTTTATGGATGGCATATTGATGATATTTGGAAAAGACATGCTGCCAAGTCAGATAACCAAAAGAAAATATTTCATCCCAAATTACACATAAAATAACTATTTTTATCTCTGTTAAATCAAAAATTGAATATTGTGTATTTATTTTCATCCCTGTATTTAGTATAAAGTGGGAATAATAACTCTATATGATTCATAACAGATGATGGTGACACAAATCTACACACCTGTGGAGAGTAGGGTGTTATAATCCCGCTGTGATTAAGAAGATGTATGCTTGCTGTTCTGCAATGAGAATGAATTGTTTACTTTTTCTACTAGATGTGTAATTAATCACCTAGGTTTGATCTGTGTGATTCCAAATAAATTTAGCATCCCAAATTACTCACAAGGAGTATATTTTTTTACAATACCTATTGTTTTGTATTAGAGGATGCTTCAACAAAGCATACCATAATGGTTCTTTTCTTACATAAATTCTACCTATTTGGACAGAAAATTACACTGTTGTGAACAGAAAGAGAGAACTTGAGAAAATGTGTTTGAGAAAAAGAGACTTGTGAGTTGCAATTCCTGCAATGAATAAATCATTTCCTTTTACATAATGTGTTTTATGTACTATATTTTAAAATGTTTTAAGTACGAGCAAAGCACATCCTACAAAGAAGAAGCAATAAAAGTTAAATTTTACTTTCTGCTGCATAAGTGCTTTGACAGTTCAAGTAATGTTTGGGTAAGTTAATATACTATACTTCCATTTTGGAAGAGTAGATCTCTGACAGAATTAAAAAATGATGCCTTACTTTGTCTAAGGTGAGGTCATGGGGGCCAAAACTGTGTTGATAAGCTTTTGAAAAGTATTCAAGGCAGCAGTTTTGGATGAGAGGAAGCAGATCCCTGTTCCATCTGTGTTGTACAACAGAATTCAGTATAGGTATTATGTAGGGCTCTGAAGAGTTGAGATATTTACTCTGAAGTCCAAGTATCTCATTGCAAGCATCAATGTCCAAAGAAAAAGCTACCTATTGGAGGGTCTCCTAAAACTAGATATCTCAATGAATTGTTTTCTCTGATGCTTAATTATAAACTCGGCTTCATCTTAAATTATGCTTCTATTTCCTATGTTAGAAAGAGTAGGAATGATCGCTGATCTGCATATATAGCCTCATAGGGTATGTCTGAATTTGATGCCGAGGATGAAAGGTCTTTCACATAACATATTTACATGATATATATACATATATGTAGTTTTCCTTAGTTGAAAATGTTCTAGTCATCAGAAGGAGCCATGAGCATAAACCAGAGACAGAAGCACAACATAGATCGAATGATGCATGCAGTTCTGTGCTGAATACCTAAATAATGCACTTTAAATAGCACCTAATTTCTAGCACTCAATGGACCAAACTTATTTGCAGGATGAGTTCATAACAGACACATAAACTCTTCATGGTCACCCATTTTCTAATCTGATATTGCATAGTATCAAATATTTTAAATAAATCCCTTAAGCTTATCACAAAGTGAAAGTGAGAAGATCACTATGATGCTATGATATTGATATTTGCAAATGCAGGACAGCATACTAAAATACTAGCAGTATTTTTCATCTTCCAATTACAATGTTGGAAGTTTTGATGACAAATTCATAAAATGGTTGGCTAACAAATGAAACTTTCAGGTAGACTTTGAAACATAGAATTTCATGGAAAGTGGGAGCTTCACTGACAGCAGAAGACTGAAGACTACACAATGCAAAAATAAACTATTTTTAAGAAAGAGAGGCCACTGTCAAACAAGTTTTTCAGAGTCATGAAGTTAAGAAAAATGCTGCATTTTTCAGGAGAGTGTCAGTTTGAGGAATTGGTTATACAATCATGCCTGCATAGATTATATTAATTATTACATTACTATCCAGAAGAAGTCTAAGATATATCATTCATTTCAATTTCCTCTTTTCTTCCTTTTTTTTCTCTTTTTTTTTTGCTTTACCAAAAAGGTTAAGGAGACACCAGATTCTCAACTCAGTAAAGTTTAGCTTCTTTTGTTGGGGCACTTGCAAGTGTGCTGACGTGTCTCAGAATTTTTTCTCCAATAATAAACCGCGCTATTGTTGTTATACAAGTGTGGTTGATTTTTTAAACCACACATAAAAAAATTACATATTTAACCGCCTTTTATAATTTTCCAACCTATGGGATTTGTATCTCTTTTCCTGCAGTTCTGGAATCAAGAAAAATGACTGAGGAGTGGAGCAGATTGTGCATCCCAAAGCCAACACTATGCCATAAACAGTAGGATAGTACTTTTCAAGAAGCAGTTCTAGTGAATGTGCATCTCTCTCTCTCTCTCTCTCTCTCTCTCTCTCTCTGTGTGTGTGTTTGTGTGTTTGTGTGTGTGTGCATATGAGGAGGAGGATGGGACCAATCAAAGGAGGGATTCTGTTCCATCCCGTCAGTAAATCCTGTCCATCCCAAGTGTAGTCAGTGAAGGAAAACAGAGAATCACAATAAGAATCTAAGTCAGATTTTCTGGAGGGCACCCTAGATATAGTCTTTTCTTCTTCTTTGACCTATCTTCCAATGTCAGCATGTAAAATTAGACTACTTGTGGCAAATCACCACTTTGGATACTAATCTCTCCATTTACAGAAGCACAATCTCCTGCAAAGATGTTAAGACTTGAAATTCTAGCTATGCTCAGAGTATTCACAAACAAAATGGAGTCATATGTTCAAATCCCTGGGAGCAAGTGGAGCCAAAAATGAGCAGATTTTCCCATTAAAAAATCATTTTTACCTTCTTTGTACATACCCCTAATGGGTGACTTTGTTCATGTATATGCACAAGAACTCAATTGCAGAGTGACTGTGTAGAATTTCATAGCTAAAGTACTTTTCTCAGAGAGTTATGAATATTTGAAAATGTATCTTTATTATAGAGATGAATCTTTATTCTATGTATTGCCCTGGTGATCAGCAATTCCTGCAATGCAATGGAAATATTTTTTCCCCAAAATGCTACCAGCTAAAAATAATTTAATGTATTATACAGTGACTAAAGTACCTCACACACTTGGAAGCATTTTCCAGAAACTCTTTTGACTGTATAGCAGTTGTAGTGGCATGTTCAGAATCAGCTTTTCCTATGAGCAAACAGACTGCAACAGACTGCAGTAGTGACAAAACCCAAGTATGATTAATAGCTGAGAAGTACTTAGGCAACAATATACATGTTCTGCTAGTCCACTATAAATCCAGGGGTAACAAGTCAAGGCCCCAGCCTGATCTGTTATTAAGGTAAAACTTCTAGAACTTACAGTAACTTACAGAACCAAAAGCCTCAAAAGTCAAGCAGTCTATCTTCCTGCCAATAGAACTATTCTCTGTTGAATATTTTCTAGTGTTCGATGTGCACTGATTTTGTACTTTCCAAAAAAATAAAAATGTGTCCTTATTTGGGAAGATTGTCAGTTACCTAACACATTTCAGTATCTAAATGGCACTTATGGCTGACATTTTATCTGAATGTAGTATTTATTTCTACATATTAATATTTTTCATGAGTATATGGGTAGCAGTGGAAAAATCAATATTTTTCAAATTAAAATAAATAGGAAATATTTCTAATATTTTTCATATTTTTTAAAAAAGAAATACTTTAAATCCCTTAACTTCTGTAAATTTTGTTGTTACAGTATGAATATATTATTAACTTGGGCACATATGCATCCTCATTCTACTTGAAATACTTCTTTTTGTGCAGGAAGAAAAATTCACTTACACCTATTGACGTGTTTTTATCACATTCACATAAATATGTTTATATATTTACAGGAGGAATAATTTATATATTAAAGAAAGGAAGAAAGAAAAAAAAGAATCAATTTTTATATGAAATCATTCTTACAAATTTCTGCCATTCTTTTGAGCTGCCTGAAACTTTTTCAGGTTTATATTTCAATATCAGTACAGATATTTTCAGTTGATATTGGAAATTTTTACCATCAAGTTTTGCACTGCCTTGTTCTTTACTTCCTTGCACATATGTTCTGCATTGGACTCTTTCCTGGATTAGGAAACACTCTTTTGTCTTTTTCTTTAGTTACATACATAATTTCTTTAGCTTGGATTAAAAAACAACAACAACAACAGAAAAAAAAACATTACAGTGAGTATCATCTTCTGTTCTACAGGCAATTGGGCACGGTCCAGATCTCCTTCATAAACAATTGAACAAGCTCATCACAGGAAACTGTAGAATAGTTCACCTGAAATAAGTGCCACAAATTCAATTAGTACTAGAGATCAGGCAAAATGGAATTAGACGAGATTCAGAAGTTGAATTTGAGAGGTTGGTTAAACTGCTAATTGAGCTTAACGGTGAACTGTGAGGGGGAAAAAAAAGAAAACAAAAAAAGTCTCTGTTTTGCATATATTTTTCATTATTAAACAAATACTGTCAAACTTTCTATTCATCTCCTTTTTCTTCTCTCTCAGTTAGTAGATTTATTTCTCCCTCTCTTCCTCCCTCTCTGGAGAGAGCAGGATGAAACCTTGGAGGGTTTCTGTGGTGCTGACTCATGAAATTTTGGGAAGCTGTAATGTGAATCTTGAATTTCTAGTCAGAAATATTTACCCTTTAAACTTCTTTTTATGGGTAAGTGGGCTGCTGTGCTCTCTGTGACCTATCTGGGGCTTGGTCAGATGAGCAATCATGATGTAATTCAACTGACTTTATTATACCCACCAAAATGTTATCACCCTTGAGTTGTGGCTCCAAGTGCCCATACTCAATGTCAATGTCAAGAATAATGGGTTAGTTTTAACCACCTTTGTCCTTAGAAATGATTTCCCAAGGTATGAGTCATCCGAGATAATAATGTCTGTATATACTGACAGGTCATTTGAGTTCAAGTCAGATCATGGTGTAAATTTGGTGTTACTACCCACTCCTATATGCAAGTCTTGCAAGGTTATATGCAAGTCTTACAATGCCTTGCAGGGTTATGTTCCTTTAATGTTCACTTTGTCTAAAATCATCTCAATAATCCAGATTCACTGCCAGGAAAAGCAAGAGAAAGAAAATTTTAAGATAGGGTGCCTGAGAGTATTATGGATGTTTTATATTCTGTGGGATCTCCTGGAAGGATAAGTCTGCCAAATTTCTTTACAGTAACCTGGAAAGAGGAATATTAATTACAGCAAAAAATTTGGCAACATTTTTTTTTGTAACAAGCAAGATTCATTCATATTCAGTTTGAATATAATGACAGAAAAATAAGTATCAAATAAACTCCTAGCACAAAAACCAGAACAGTAGGAAATTCAGTAGGGTTTGTACTCTGGAAAAAGTCATGTTTTGGCCAACCTATGCAGAAGTTACAGTTTTATAACACTCTCCTGAATGGCTACTTTTCTCCCTTTTTGTCTATGAGATTCAAAATGCAACTGACTGTTTAATCCATCATCTTACTGGTTATAAGAATGATATTTGTTTAAATGGTATGAAAAATATCTGTAAGCCAATAACAGTTTAATCTAAAGCTTGTATTCCAAATGCTAAGCGTCAAAGCTGATGCAAGCCAAACAACAAACACATTTCAACAATAACAGTCATTTCAGAAACATTCCACAAAAAGGCACAGTCAAAGAAGAGTTTACAAATTTTACACACTGAATTCTCTGTCCCTTGGTTTTGGCTGTGGCCTCTTAGAATCATAAGATCCCCAATACTCGCAAGACTTGCTGTCTCCCAAGATTTATATTTCATTGCTTCTTTTGGCACAGACTATTGATTCAGTAGGATGATCAAAAGTTATTGCATGTACATAAGAAATATCAGTTTTAGTCTCGCTCAGTGTCACTCTAAAGACAGATCAGGATGGAGGACTTCAGGTGCTATTAAAAGAGAGAAGAGGCAATTTCAGCATCTTGTGGGTCATCTCCTTTATGGTGATCTTTACTTGGACTCATAGATTTTCCCATTCAGAATAAATAGCTTTTTTTATAGAAGGCTGCGCAGCCATGGCAAAATGTCAGCACTTTTACTGTGTTTTTTCTTATGCATGTCAGTTCCATATGTTACGAGGAATCAAATCTGTTGAACAATTAAAAATGCAAGAAGTTTGTTCCCAAATTTCAGCTCCCTGTTAGGGAGTTTTCAGCTCCATAACACAGTTACCCTTTATCAACAATGGTGTTTTTTTTTTTCAATTTCCAGCAACTAGGCGCTTACCTTTAAGTCCATACCACTGTACTCTGGCAGTTAGATATTTTTGTGATCACAACACATTGCAAGAAATAATCTTATAGAATACATTTATATAACAAATAAAATGAGATAGTGGCTGTTTTCTGGCTCTGGTAGTAAGCTATAAGGCATTGATTAAACTCTCTCATCTCTTAAAATAGTGTGGTTATATCCAATCTGCATATATAGGAACATTCCCTTCTTTCATCAAACTACGCACAAGTGTCCTCTGGGAAAGCGCTATGTAGCCCAGAGCAAAACTTCATTAGGAAACACAGTACACTTTGAGCAATTTGAATGACTGTGCACACAGTGCTCCAGCCTCTGAACCTGTTCTTCTTCAAGTTACAGGCAGTGACAGAATTATGTTCTGCACAACATACTTGAAAGTGCTCTTTCTGTATAGTTTTACAGGGATAACATAGCTTGCACTGCAGAGCCAATACAGTTGAATGTTTTTGTTCAGGCATTAAAATGAAAGTTATGGCCTAATTCTTGCTGGATATTAGATCTTGATGCTTCTGGAGAAGGCAATTAGAGAGAGAGAGAGAGAAAGAGAGAAAAAAAGCTCAATAGCAAAGAATGCCTAATGCAGTGATCTACTTTCAACTTCAGAGGAAAACAACTGGCGCGTTCTGTAGCAATTATGTTAAAAGAGAATTATGAGTTGAAGTTTATAGGTATCTTTTAATGTAATACAATAAGAAAACTAACATGCAATAGATAGCAGAAAACTTGTTTTTCTCTCAGAAGAAGTCTTCAATAGCTGATTCATGAACACAGCTACTGGTTTCTACAAGCATGCTCAGCATGTTTTGCCTCATGCATGCTTGTCAGTGGTCTATCTTCTCTTCAGCTGGGCATTTTCTTTCTCTTACAGTCCTTTGCTATAGCACTTTTAAACCTTTCCTACATCCTCTGTTATTTTGATCATGCTCTGATTAGAAAATGAAAAAGAGGACAGAAAGAATTGGGAAAAGATTAGACAGAGATGTATGTCTAGACAGAGCTATATAGGTAACAATTCTGTGTCTCTGCATTAGAAATTCTACACTGCTTCCATTTCTGTAAGAAAACTGTTTTACATGCTGAAATGAAAATAATGGAACAAGTACTGCACAGGAAAACTCTCTATTTCTGAGAGTTTAAAAATGTTTTAAGAAAATCCGAGCCTTATTGATGCCAACAATTGCGTTAAAAATATGTCTTGCTTCTTCCTTTGTCTAGAAGGGACCTCCCTTAAAGACACCTGTATCCTCAGCCTCCTCTTCAACATAGTATCCAGAAACGTGCTCTGAATCACTATGTCAGCTCTTCACATGTCTCTAGTCAATATCATGAGCACTGTGCATCAGAGGGAAACTGATATACCAGACTTAATTGGTAAGCAAGCATTTTTAACTTATCCATCATCTTACTCAGCATTTTGACTGTTGAGCTAAAGAACAAAGATAGACACCTGCTGAGGCAGGCCAGATATTGTTGCTATAATATTTTGGGGAGGTTTGAAACTTCATTATTATGTCCTCATGGTTATTTTTAACAGGCTATGGACATTACTAATCTCCAGACTGTTCTCAGTAAACCAAACTAGGTGATTCTTTATATCATTCCAAAAAAAGAGAAGAGCTGTAAAGTTCATTTTTGCTCTAACATCTGAAATTAACAAGCAGAAACACAAGGCTATATGGCATCAATATGCAATATCTATTATGACTCTTGACAATTTGTCAATGTTGAAAACATAAAGTAGGGAAGAAGCATTAGGCATCACAGGCACATATTTTAAATTAACTGTGGTCTTTGTGATACTGAAGTGATACTTGCTCTTTTAATACAAAATTCTAGAGTTCAAAAATGAGATCTAATAGCTTACCAGAATCAGATATTTGACAAGTGACATATTCTACCAATATGCAAGAGCCTGAAATTATAACTAATATGAATACCATCCATATATATTTTCTGGAAGCTTGTATGTATTTTCATGGTTTCAAAAGTGTTTCTGAACATATAAAATTATTATTATGAGTAGAATATGCTAACTGCTAAGGAATATTCATACAAAGTCTGAGAAAGTTAGTGTGGAATAGTGTAGGTATTCAGTCATTTTGTGTTTGGTTTCCAAATTTCATTTCTTTTCTGTTTTAAATTTAATAGGAGGGAGAAAAATGGAAACAGTCATTACTGAGCATGTGCTTAGAATTCTTGCTTAGAATTTTTGCACTAAGAATTCTTGCACTAATGATGCAGGCTACAACTCGAAATGTGACAAACCACTTCTGGAAGAGACTGTCTTATTGTATTACCATGCTCCCAAGATTATGTTTTTGGGAGGCTAGGTAGAAAAGCTGAAGCTTTACCTGACAATATTTGACTACAGAGAATTTTACATGCCCAGATTTTGCTCTGGAGCTCCTGGTAATCTAGTTATTTACTTGAACTGAAGCCCATTCTGTTCACCTCTTTTAAAGTAGTGCATTGATTCCAAAACACTACTTAGCTCACATGGTAGGATTTTAGGATTATGAGTAGCATCTTGTTATACACATAGCCAGTATAAATATGAATGACTATTATAACTATTTAATTTCCACAAGAGTCACAAACTTTGTCTTTGTGGGGCTTCTAATATTTTAATTTCTAAATTGTAAAAGTTATTGTAACTGTGAATCTATGTCATTTATAGTATTCAATGGCTGACGCTTGGGTAAAATTTAGAAGGAAAAACTTTAATAAGTGCTTCAATAAGTATATTACTTCAAAAGTAATTTATTTCAATATTCTGGTCAAAAATAAGCAAACTGTTCTTGAGGATAAAAGAACAAACATATAACAGAACTGCAAATCCTACGGAGATTCATATTTCCACATTTTTTTAAAACACTGGAACAACTCCTTTAAATCAGGAAAATATCCCTGTGCACAAATTACTACAGTTTTGATTCTAGAGTGATAGTGATAGTTGTGAAGTGGCAGCTTTCAACCTTTGATTCATTCCTGACTTCACAGAATCACAGAATCACAGAGTGGTTGAGGTTGGAAGGGACCACTAGAGATCCCCTAGTCAATCCTCTTGATCAAGCACACCCTCACAGTAATGCAGTTCTTCCTCATATCAGATGGAGCTTAATTTATATCTATTACCACTTGTCTTGTCACTGGCTACCACCTAGAAGAGTTTGGTCTCATCTTCTTTACATTCCTTGTACATATTGACAAGATCCTCTCTCAGTCTTTTCTAGGCTAAACAGGTTCACCTCATTTAGTTTTTCTTACATGTTTTTCTTAGTCTTTCTTATAGGCTTTCATAGAAAGATGCTGCTGCCCCTTAATCATCTTTGTTTCTGTACATTGGACCCTCTCCACCTTCCTCCTGTACTGAAGAGCCCAGTACTGCACATAATACTTCGGATGCAACTTCACCAGAGCTGAGTAGAGGCAGGATCACCTCCCTTGACCTGCTAGCAACACTCCTCCTGATGCCTCCATCCTCCAGGATCCCATTGGCCTTCTTGTCCACGAGGGCACACTGCTGACTCATGACTAACACATTGTCAACCAGGACTTCCAGTCAAGGTAAACAACATTGGTGTTTTTCCCCTTCTGCATCTAGGCAGTCATCCCATTGTGGAAGGCTATCAGGTTCATTAAACATGGCTTCACCTTGGTGAATCCAAGGTGCTGACTACTCCTGATCACCTTCTTGCCCTTCACATGCCTGGAGATGCTCTAGGATGAGCTGCTCTATCCCCTTTCCAGGGACAAAGGTGAGCCTGAACAGTTCCCTAGGTCTTCCCTCTTGCCCTTTTCAAAAACTGCAGTGACATCAGTTTCTTCCAGTCCTCTGGCACCTCCCCTGCTCTCCAGGATGTCTCGAAGATGATGGAGAGCATCTGAGCAATAACTGCAGACAGTTCCTTCAGCACTCTTGGGTGCATCTTATCACGGCCCATAGATTTATGGGTAGCAAGTTTGCCTAAGTGATCCCTAACTCAATCCTCCTCAACTGGTGGAAGGTCTTCCATTTATCTCTCCTCTACCTGGGCTCTGTAGTTCTTAGGGACTAGTCTTAAAGGTAAAGACAGAAGCAAAGGCATTTAGTAACTCTGCCTTGTCTGCATCCTCCATCATCAAAGTACCCTTCCCATTTAGCAGTGGACCCACATTTTCCCTAGTCTTCCTCTTGCTGCTGATATTTTTGTGGAAGTATCACAAAATTTAGAGTGATTTTTTTAAAATAAAATCATCTGCCTTTCTTTTCCCTCTGAAATACTCTTCAATGTAATGATAGCCTGCAGGAGATGGAATGCAAAAATAAAGTTTCTAATACTAATTTTCATTTCTCTATGTTGAACAGATGAATAACTAACTATGAGTGGCATCCCTCATGCACTGATTTGGGGGCTGATGCTGGTAAATATCTTCATCAGTTATCTGACTGATGAGATGGATTGCACCCTCATCAAGTTTACAGATGAAATTGAATTAGGGGAACAGTCAGCATAATGCAAGGCAGGGCTCTCATTCTCAGTGATTCTGACACAGTGGAGGAATGGCCTGACAAAAGCCACATGAAGATTAGCAAAGACAGATACTAATTATTAATTGATATATGACTATTTATGGCCTAATTCTAGACTGAGATGTATTTCTTTCTTTCATTTTGTTCAAAATTCAATAGATATGTGCACAAATCCCATCTATCTCAAATATTCAAAAGGACAAAATGAGAGCTGTAGTACAGCTTGACCTCTTTCATTTCTAAAATTTAATTTTTTTCTAATAATTGTAGATGAGTTTTTTTAATAACTCCATATTTTACAATTATTTTAAATTAGAAGTAGTAAACAATACTTCCATGTAGGATAAATCAAAATGCTTATATTCATGTAAACAGAATTGCAATGAGTTGTTATCATCTACCAATGTCAAAGTCAGATTTTTTTTTAAGTTTCCGAAATTTTAAAGTCATATACCACAATTACATACTGAACCTACTATCTGAACTTATTTCAAACTTCTCTCTACCATATCCTATCTGTTAAAAGAAATGACTTTCTTAATTTGGGATGCAATTCACAGCAACATCCGTCCTCAAGAGACTTAGAACATTTTAACTCTTGGCAATAGCTGCCCTGCTAGTCTAATTAATTTTCTGAAAGATAACCATGAGCAATATGCAGCTTGATTTGTAAAGAACAGATCTCACCAGACTCACTTTATTTGCTTTGTATTGCATAGAATTTTTAACTTTGTGAGTGAAGGAAATGGAAGATGTACTATAGTTTGATTTGAGTAAAGCTTTCAAATCTCTTTCAAAATCTCACCCTCAGATTACTTTGTAGAGGCTTGGATCTGAATACTGATACATGGATTGAACGGGGGAACTGAAGAATGAAAGTGGAGATTTTCAGTAAGCAGCAAGTAACAGGGCACAAAGGTGGATTTTAAGGGGCTACAGAGTTTGCTCATGTTCAGTTGTTCAGACTGCAACAAGTGTCATGTTCTAATGACATTAAGCCAAGACAGGATATGATAGGTGCAGAGTTAGGTTGTTTTATGCCAGCTGAGAATATGGCAGCACAATTGAGTAGCAAATAAATACATCTGGCTAAATTAATTCTGAAATGCACATTCATCATATCACAACTCAAGAAAGGGGAGTCTGTGCATAGATGGCCAAATGCTATTCACGTGGAACACTGCCTAGAGGACTGTACTTTGCATTAACAAAGACAATGACAAGCTCAAGGGCACTCAAACAAAGACAACAACAATTAGAAAGTGACAAGCGATTGATTTATAATGAAAAATTAATGGAGCTAAATGTGTTAGCTTTCTTCAATATCAACCATGGACAAATGATTAATAATTACATATATCTTAAATGAAATTGTAATCTTGAAAAAATAACTAATTAGAAAACACAGTATTTTATAGCTAATTTCTTGTCTAATACTTGTGACTTACCCTGTTTCTAGTTTAAGAATGGAGAAAAATTATTTATGATTTTTTTTTGCTTCTCTTGTTGCAGACAAACACTTTTTAATTTATATTTATGAACATATGACTATGCGGCTGCAAAAAGTACTTAAATGAGGTGAAGTAGGGGGAAGTGAAAATTGAATAATATAGATTCAAAAATGTAATCTTTGTTAGTTACAGTTGTGAGCACAAACAAATTGCTTAGAAATGTAGTAGGTGAAATATTATTTTTAATTTACATAAGCAAACACCTTAGAAGATTGTCTAGACCAGATGTGTGAAGTTTAGTATTCCCTAAGATTAAATAAAATGCAAATATAGCCCACTTTCATCACATTCCGTAAACATTAAAATTAAGATAGCAGTAGCATAAAAAATAGAATATTTATATTTTGAGTACCTTCATTTTCAACCTGAGCCTGAGATGAGTGTTATCATGTTGTCATATGTCCTGCTTAAGGGGCTTTTAAATACAAAGAAGTATCGTAACTCTCAAGTTTAACTGAAATAAATTCTCTCTTGAGGATTCAATCACCAGTTGATTTAATGTTGCTTATTGAGTCATATTGCAAACTACTTCAACAAGATGCTTGTGTAATTGCCTTCTTAGCAGGAAAGGATAAAAAGCATACCTTGCAGTTTTGGTTGCATTAAACAGGGATATTACTGTCCTATGAACACCAATAGATGTGTCAGCATTTCCATTACAGACCTCTGTTTTCAGGAATTAAAAACACAGCCATAGAAATATTGTTTTGGATGAAAATAAACTCCCTTGACTTCTCTTCCATAGTTATTTCTCTTCATTTTTTAATGTACTCTTCTTGGGGAATGGGGGTGCAAATCCAAAGACTTCATCCCTACAGCTATTCATTGAACAGCAGCTCAGAGACAAAAAGTTCTATGTGATGTGAGTGTGTGTGTATAGCCTGATTCCACTCATCTTTTGCTACAAAGAGACTGAAAATTTCAAGAATATATAGAAAAAGGTAAAAATAATAATTAATTCAAATAGTGTAAAGTGACTTTAGTTTTCTTAATCATAAGTAAGGACTAAACATGTTATCTCTGTTTGAAAAGCGAAAAGATATTGGAAGATAAAAGCTCATATAATTCCTCCTCTATTGTTTTATTGGTCCAGAATTTTGCCTGATAGTATAGTATAATGAATATCCCCTATTGTTCTCTTCAAATACATGAAATGATTAAGATCATGACAGTTTCAATAGCTTTATCAAAAAAGTGTTTTTTTATTATAATATTTATTTTGATGATATTATTTTGGTGAAGTAGAAGAAGATTGAGGTAGAAGAGAGAAAGAAAGACAGAGAAGGCAGGAATGACTTTTCTGAGATCCTGGAGAGAGCCTTATTAAAGGCATGCTTCCAGCTATTGTCAGGCCTGTAAGGAAAGAATCAATGAATCTTTGAAAATATTTTGCCACTTCCTGGGGAAAATCTAGCTTCCATTGACAAGGGTGGAGACGTGTATCCTTTGTTGGCTTCAGAAGCAAATCTTGACAGCCTTTCTTTTTGGAAAATCTACAATATTGTTAAAATACTAGAAGAGGGGAAAAAAAGGGAACTATTTCTCATTGTTCCCCTCTTCTGCCTTTGAGAATGAGCTCAGGGGTACTATAATATCCCTGAAACAATATCCATTTGCCATAGATGTCTGGATCCTATAACTCTATCATATCCCGCCACAGTTCCTGGTCCTTATATTTAGCAAATGTATCAGACAAAGCTGATTCTGCCTTTCCTCTATAAAATGTACCAGACAAAGCTGATTCTGTCTTTCCTCCCTTCCTTTACAAAATGTAGACAATTCTTTTATTCTTTTTTTTCTCTTCTCCATAGTGACTTACTCCTTTTTTACTTCCTCGAAGATCCTCATGTTCATGCATTCCCCAGCCTATACTTGACTTTAACAATGTCGTGAAAGAGTCTACAATGCCAAATGACCCTTGAAATCAAACATATTCAAAGGACTTGAAAAGGAAGAGAGAAAAACTCACTGTTTCTGCATGGTTAATTCCCAGTAGTCCATATGGCATGCACACAACTTTTGTACTGTTTCTCATTCTACAAAGATATCTTCAGCATCCCTAGCATTGTCTTTACATTAATTTATAAATATTCATTCAATTTAAAACATCCTGAGTGAAAAATTACTTTGTTATATTATCCAAATTCCCCTAAAACAAATATGGGCTGAATTATACCTTTTAATCAGAGATGTAACTTTTACCTTCATTTTCTTCAACTAGATACATAGTTCGGTCTGAGGAAATGTAAGAGTATTTTTTTTAATGAGGTTCCCTTTATAAGCTATTTGATCTCATGATTTAAGTTCCACCATCTCCTAAACTATTAGGTGTCTTGAGTTTGTGATTAGTGCAGCTAAATAGTTAAAATTCTTTCAAATACTGTATATATTACAGCCCTTGACGCATTCACTGATGCTTTTGTTTGGAATGGTATTTCACATAGAAATAATTAAAAAACAACGGACAAGCTTTTTTTCTGACATCCCTCTACTACCCTCTAGATCAACATCATCCACCTGCAACCCTTCACTCAAAATCCTGACAGTGATCTTAGTGGATCAAAAATTTGAGTCTCTTCTACTTCTCTGTGTTCTCAGAACATGCTACCCGAGAGGTAGGTTTGTGTTCTGCATCCTATTTACGCTCTCTCTCCTTCCCTTAAAATCAAAGAGTTTTGCTTTTTGTGCAGACACATGGAGTGCAAATTCCAGCTGATATTTTCACTATCATCTGAACAAAATTGCAGATCTCCACAGTTCTTCACTCAGTTCATCACCTCACTGATTGTCTTATCACTCTTTCTGATCTTATTTCTGACTTATCCTTTTATTTGTCTTCCTTTTTCTTATTAAATGATTTATTATTTCTTAACTGAGGAACCTCCAGAATACTCAGATTCAACTTCATTTCAGTCAGTTCATTAAACACAGGAGAAAAAAAGCCTTTCTCAGCATTATATTTATATTTTAAGAACAATAGTCACATTGTATGAACAACTTCAATGAGTTTCTGGAGTATATTAAAAAAAGCCTAAAAAAAGGTTTGTCATGGATATAATCCTATACTTCTATTTGTAGAACTGACCCAATCCTTCTCTAGTTTCTACTAGCAGACTTTACAGTACTCAAAGCTATATGAAATAGCATTCATAGTAATATTACTTCATAATAATAAAGTGACAGTAATGCTATTGAAGGTTCATACACACTCTTTCATAAAATTTTAGACATGTCTGTGTCCTTTGTACTCTATCTAATTGGACACTCCATGTTCTCGACACTATGGCTTCTATTGTCATAGCTGTATTTCATTTTCATATCCTTCTACTAGAAAAGAAACCTGGGAAGTAAGGGGAACAAAGAGAATAATTTTCATTAGAAGTATAGCCTAAGACAATACTAAATAAAAAAAATATCCAAATCCAAATTCAGTGCCTTTACTTAAAATATGGAGCTGTTGAAACAATTTTTGTGCTGTTACATCATGAAACTACCCTTTGCAACCTGCAAGCCAATAGAACATATAGTCTATTGAATTTAATGTGAGTCTTTCAGATGAAAAAGCTACATGGAACTTTGAAAATTTACCACAACATGCCTGACTTTTATTCATAAATAGAAGGTTAAAAATTAAAATTAATTTAAGAATTGCTCTGTAAAGTATAGTTCATAATTTAAAGACATAAATGACACATAAGTCCAGAGTCTGAAAGGCAAAGGTAACCGATTTCTTACAAGTCTCATGTCAGAAATCTGCATGGTAGCCAAAAGCACCTGCTTTATATGCTGTGTGCTCTCCTTGCCTGAAACATAAAAACAATCCCACTCTGAAGTACTATAAACTCCTAAAATACAATGAACTACCTGTAGTCTGAGGAAGCCCGCAAATAGTCAAAGTATGATGCCTACACATGATGCCTAAAAAGACACTTTAGATAATGCAGAAAGTTATGGGGGTAAGTCAGATCTGCTATCACCGGCTCTAAGGAACTGTTTAAAGATATCTGCAGGTTGGGTTCACAGAATCACAGAATCTTCAAGGTTGGAAGGGACCTCTAGACATCATCTGGTCCAATCTTCCCGCTCAAGCAGGCACACCTAGAGCAAGTGGCACAGAGTGGCATCCAGGGTTTGGAAGACCTCCAGAGAAGGAGACTCCACAACCTCCCTGGGCAGCCTGTTCCACTGCTCTGTCACCCTTACA
>JAUBOD010000123.1:342698-363017 GCA_032353885.1 Nothura maculosa
AGTCATAAACTGTTGACCAGGTCTGGGACTAGGATTGGATCCAGCCGCACCCAGACTCCTCTCAGAAGGAGCCTGGATAGCAAGGGGGTCCAATCTGAACCTCGTGACCTAATGGGAGGGTATCCCAAGATAATAGTGTATTATCTTGTGCCTCCATGCAGTGAATAATAAGTGATCTTACCGTAGAATCTCGTGAAATCATTATTATACTAATAAATCTTATTGTTAGTTATCTATTCGAGTTAAGTGCATATTAGTCACTTGCCCTGCTTCCACTCATTCTGCCACACTCCACAACCTCTCTTGGCAGCCTGTTCCAATGCTGTGTCACCCTCACAGTGAAGAAATGCTTCCTTAAGTTCTTTCCCACTCCATAAAAGAGCTTTGCTGACTTAACAGTTTTGATGTTTGATGAAAGTGAATCCAACAATCAAGGAGTATAAAAAGCAAAAGACAAAACCAGCACTTAAACGATTTAGGCTAAACCTAAGGGTCAGTTGGCAGGTCCTGAGCAGAAAACCTCAGTATAATTTACAAGAGAATACGGATGCATATAACTGAAAATGGACAAGAACACAAAGGTGTGAATTTCTATAAAAAAGTAATGGCTTCATCTAATGAAGTGGAGAGGGCAAAAGGAAGATGGGGAGGGATCAAGGAAAAGGTTAGCTAGAATGAAGTCAAGCAAGAAGTCAACAGCACACACTTAAGGAGTTTTCAGCTTGAGGAGAGCAGAATAGGAAAGTATTTTTTATCATTTTTTATCTTCCTTTAGAATAAAGGAATATGCTTATTTTTTACCTAATACAGCCTCCAGGATAAACTACAAGCCAGCAAATATTTCCTAGTTATGTAGATGATTTCAAAGTATTAACTATTAAAAAGGTAAAAAAATATATATATTGGGATAGATAAAGAAGATAGATACTTACACAACAGATAAGACACAGATACTAAGTATAACTTTGATTTGGACCAGTAAAATAATTTAGCTACTACAGCTATAACCTCTTTTAAAATTCCTAGTCTCCTCCAGCAGTGGATTCTGGTAAGGCATCATCATCCGTGAAGCTGACTACGTAGATGACTGCAATGATCTATTATGAATGTTGTGCAGAGCAGAGTACATGTGTGTTCATCTGTTATATGTTTTCATGTCCTGTCTAAAGCTTGGGAGAAAACTGATGTGATAGTGAGTTTAGAAAAAAAGAAGAAAATACTATGTTATTTTTCATAACTTAGCTTGAGCCAGATGGTTTATTTTTAAGGCAAGAATTGACTTTGTGTCAACAGACATCTAGATTTATGTTCTGAATCTGACTTTTTCAGAATATATGTTTCCACCACATTTTGTGTTCAATTTGCTCTGAGCCAGAAAGAAACTTGCCAGGGCATTTCTGAATGAAGGAACATGAGGAGAATAAGATAGGAGCAATAATCTGAGAGCTCCCCCTTGTGGACAGGGTTTGAAGTTAAGGGAGTTAGACAGATGAAAGGAGGGAGTACTGTAAAACCAAGTGTTTCAAAAAATCTAAAAGTGTCTGCAAAATCCTTGTCAAACTGCTGATAGTTAGCATCACTGAAAATCAGCCTAAATGTAAATAATGCAAATATGGATTTAGGTCCTGATTTTTGCCATTTTAACTTTACACAGTCCAAGTGCACAATTTGATTAAGCAAATGAAGCTTTAGAAACAATATATAAAGACAGATAGTTTTCTATGTGAAATCCATCTGCAAAACACTCAGTACTATAAATAATGCACAGAATGGGTAGGAGGTGTTCAGTTTAGCCCATGTCTGCAAACTGTAGTGGATTGACCATGTTAATTATCAATCTGCTCCTTTACACTGTCATAGAAGAATTGTAGATGGAGGCAGATGTAATCCAAAGACAGGCCTTTATGTACTTATTTAAGAACTTACCTCATTATCTTTAATTTCTGTCATTTGTACATTTGCCCATCTGAAAATGGCAGTCATATTTTGATTTCTTTTACAACTTTCTTTTGTAAGAAAGATAAAAATACAACTTCTGCTAGATAAAGAATGGAAAAAAATATTAATTCTGTAATAGAAGGAGTGACGATTTGAATCTTTCTACATAAGGAAAAAATGGGGACCAAATTCCCATCTAGTTCAAAAATGAGATATAAAGCTAGATGTGTACAGATACACACAGGAGGAGAATTTTAGGCAGCTAATTATGTGTTTTGGAAAAAAAAAAAAGCTTCATTATCTGAATCTTTTTAAGAATGCATGATATCTAGCACTGATTTGTCTTTGGAAGTGGAAGCAAAATAGCTTCAGCATAGCAGACCTACACACTATGACCTGTGGTCTGTGTGTTCATCGTAGTACTCCTAGCTTGGATATCTAAAATAGCTTTGAGAACAAATTGCACATCAAACTTATTGCACATCAAACTTTTGTCAGATTAGCTATAATCTCTTCCTTATTTTTTTTTTCTTTAAACAGACTGTATTTATCTTCTGTGAATATTGGGGATATTATTACTGTGATATTACGTTGTACCTAGAAATACACACAGGTGCTCTGTTGTAGACTGCTAGTTGGCATATACCAAAACTTGTCTGGGACTACAATTAAACAGTATGTCCTATATTCAATCCTGAACTCACAAATTGTCCAAGATGAATTACTGCAGTAGACACAGCAAGAGTATACTCATGCCTGCAGGCACAGAAGCACTTTGAATGTTCTCTTTGCCTGGGCCACTTCTGTGCCATTTTTATACCACCCTAAGCACCCACATAAATCTTCAAGTTTCAAGCTAAATTTCTTCACCTTAATCTGACAAATGAATATTATCAGGGTGCATTCTGGCTCCTCACATGCTATAACATATAATGTTTTTAATGAGTTTAGAGAAACTGGTAAGAAACTGGAGATGAGCTGAATAGTGTTGAATAGTGTTGGGGGTTATGTATAGCATTAAGCTGACCAATGAGCTGATAGCTATCTACTTACTAACATATGAAAGCATGCAAATGTTCATATACAGTCACTACATGATTTTGAAGAGCAAATTAAGTGTTCTGAGCTACTGCACAGCTGTGAAAGAGAAGCTGGAGCTGGCCAGTGCTAGTTTCCTTAGATAAGATACAGCATACTGGAGTCCTGCTGAATTAGAAGATATTAATGGATTATTCATCTATAAAATATACATTCATAAATAATTAAGTTCTTTTGTAGCATGTTTACAACATGAGTATTTAACAATCCTTTTCTGTTGTAGTTTTCTGAAAAACTCAGTCATCTTATCATACATTCTTTAGCTGGGGCTTTGCTTCATAGATTTCAAAGCATTGCTCAGGGAAAAGTACATTAAACTTTCAAACTAGCTAAGTAGATTTCCCCTATCTATCGGTTCAAATGTATTGAGCTTTTCTGAGATAGATAACTATAGGCAAGAATCTAAAAATATTTTTGAAGTCATACTTAGTAACACAAGGAAAACAAAATTTTTGGTATAAAATACTGTAATGTGCTTTTATATATACATATATACATATATATAAAGAAGCTTTCCTTCTGGAAAAGTGTTTTATATTAAATAAAAGAACGCAAGCCAGCAGCTTTTATTGAAATTGTACCTTGCTATGTAAATAAAGAATACAGTACTGATAATGTCCGCAGACTATTATAGTATTTTCTGAAACAAGTAAGTGTTCAATCATAAGGTCAATACAAAGAAAAGGAATGTTGGAAAATTAAGATTTTTTGCTAGACTAGTAATTGGCTGGATGTTGGGGTTTGGGGAAACTGGTTAGCTTCTGTAAATAGGAAACATCTTCAAGTTCAACTATTTACTCTTTTAGATGCAGACCAGCTCTGGTAACATTGCAGACATTAAGTCTTGAGAAATAAGAGCTGCTCAGATCTCAGTGTAGCTATTGTCTGGTATGATGCACCTGTATTTTAACTATATCCACTTTTCCTGGTGGCCCAGAAATGCAGCCGGTGATACAAGTAAAGTACATTCTAATTTTCCGCTATAAATTGCTTCCAGTGAACCTATTCCCAAGCATATCTTATTAACATGTATAAATACATGAAGGGGGATTGTAAGGAAGAGGGGATCAAGCTTTTTTCGGTGGTGGCCAGTGATAGGACAAGCGGTAATGGGTGCAAGCTGAAGCACAGGAGGTTCCACCTGCAGGTGAGGGGGAACTTCCTTACTGTGAGGGTGACAGAGCAGTGGAACAGGCTGCCCGTGGAGATTGTGGAGTCTCCTTCTCTGGAGGTCTTCAAAACCCACCTGGATGCTGCCCTGTGCCACGGGTTCTAGGTGTGCCTGCTAGAGCGGGAAGGTTGGACCAGATGATGTCTAGAGGTCCCTTCCAACCTTGAAGGTTCTGTGATTCTGTGATCACATCTGGATTATTTGCACTAGTGCCAACAATATACCTCAAAGGGAGTTTCATACCTGTAGCAGAAGAATATATACATAGGAAAAGAAGATGAAGCCTTCCCAAGAGAAGGTTAGCAAATCTGTAATTAGGGAATTAATGTTTCTTGTACTATAAAGGTTTATCCCACAGGGCTTTTGAAGAAAAAACATTCTGGAACAACAACAACAGAAAGTTCCTGAAAGATGCCTTGTAACTAATGCAGATGGCATTGGCTTCAAATAGCTCCAGAATGAGGGAATATGTGTGTGATGAGCTGAACGTCTCAGGCAATGAATAACAGAAAGTTCTGTTAGAATATGATGAACATGCAGCAAGGAATGTTTGAGACATTTCTCATTCAGCTTTTTATCATTAATAACCCTGATGTCCAGCTTTATGTATTTCCCCAAGAAGAGTGCTTACTTTGAATTTCCTTCTCTGTTTCCAGACATGCAAAGTAACTAGTGTATCCAGAAAGCAGAGATGCATCTATTCCACTCTCCTCCAGGAATGTAAAAATGAACATGGAATGCAATAGTACCAATATTCTGGCAAGGTGAATTCCACAGTTTTGCTGATAACACACACGTGGCTGATCAGGGAAAGGACAAAGTTTGCTGGTAATGTGAAAGTATCTAGACTATTAACAATGTGAGAAAACTGTGAATAACTGAAGGACTTATGACTGGGCTGCTTAGTATTAGCTAAAATCTGACACACTGAGATGCAAAGTAGCGTTCATTGGGGAAAAAGTCCCCAAAAGTCCCCAAAAGCTTAACCACCTTGGGGTTCATGAATGATTCCATGAAAATATCAGTTCCTTTCATTCTATCAGTCAAAGACTATTCTATATATGTCAGGCATTATTAGGAAAGGAGTAAAGAACAAAAGAGAAGCCCTGATATAAACATGCTTTGCTCACACCTTGGATAATGTGTGTTGTACTGACCTGCTTAATT
The DNA here is from genome assembly GCA_032353885.1 of Nothura maculosa. Classification (NCBI taxonomy): domain Eukaryota; kingdom Metazoa; phylum Chordata; class Aves; order Tinamiformes; family Tinamidae; genus Nothura; species Nothura maculosa. The sequence continues at coordinate 348,073 of JAUBOD010000123.1, forward strand.
CTGATAATATATATGTGAACTGGAAAAAGTGCAGAGGAGAAAGCATGTGAGATGCTTTTGTAGGCTAGGACGCTTCAGCATAGAAAAGAGATGACTTAGGGACAATAGAGATGGGGAAGTCTATGTAAACATTACCTGCTGCCTGTTTCTTCCCCCCGGGAAAGTAGATGACATCAAATGATGCAAGGAAGATTAAATTTCAAAAACAATAACAAAGAAAACAAAAGAAGTGATCCTTGACTCAGTAAAATAAATAAATATATGAAATAAATAGGTACACAACCTTTTTGCAAAAAGATATTGCGAAGGCAAAGAATTTGCCCATATTGAAAGCATATCTGAACAGCTACATGGCAGAAAGATTCATTGGGGGCTATTAAAGACAGAAATCTCAACAAACTTAAACTAAAGCGGAAAATAGTTGGAGACTAGAAGAATATGTATACTTATGTCTTACTAAAGAATTTTTGATCACTGCTGGAAATAGAGCTAGATAAATTCTCAGTCTAAACCAATATAACTATTCTTATGAACATCATTCAGCCAGTTCAGTTCAAAATAACACCATGAAATTTCTACCTATTCAGTCACATTCTACGCAAGTTATTTCCATGTATTTTTTCTCCCTTCTGTTCCTCTAGAGTCAGCATGGAAGGACATACTGCACCAAAAGAGGGTGAAAATTTGAGATCTATGCACCTAAGGTGCTGAGCTTTCACCTTTTTTCTGACTTTTTCTATTTAATTGCCCTTCTGTGTTCATCCTGTTTTACAAAATGGCACTCTCTCTTGGTTGTTTGTTTGCTTGTTTCCTTTTCTCTGAAGATTTCACTTTCCTGCAAAATTCTCAAGTAATTCTAATGATATGTCCATTGTTTTTAACTTTTTGTGTAGTAAATATCCTTATTACCAGAATTTTGTCTAGTTTATAATGCAGTGTCCCAACCACACCTTAGAGCTGGTAAAAGGGGAATACTTTGGCTAATAAGTGGAAAGACTTCACAAAATATTGCTTGAACTATTTGATGAATAGTACTGTTAAATTAGATTTCAGTCTGAATTCAGTATCACACCTTGTCTGAGCACTTCTAATGAACCAACTTTTTCTTCACATAGTCCGTCTGTTTTCTGGCACATTTCTGCACATTTCTATGTAAAGAGCAGATCTGAAATTACTCTCTTCTTTCCTCAGAGAGGCATAAGATTATTTTGCTCTGAGCCACTCAGAAGTAGAACATGCTCAGCAGTCCTGGGCTGAGCCAGAGCTAGAGTCTACCAGACTTAGTATTGCAGAGAAATTAGTCCTACCTTAGACTGCACCGCTTCCAATTGATTTGAAATTTACTTCCATCTGACCATGGAAGATTGTAGACAGACAATCCCAGCTAGCACAGAAGGTAGTACATTAAGGTACCAGATTGCTGCATGCTCACAATAATCCTTATCTTTGTAGCCTATATAACTTATTCTGTTACATGTAAAGATTTTTATAGCTTCAAAGAGTGAGAAAGGATTAAGTTATGACAGAAGAAAATACTTCCCACATATAAACATAAACACAGAGTATTTTTTAAAAAGACACTCCACATCTATGTTTACATTTTGTAAAGAAAAAGCTTTTTAAAAGCATATGATTATTATGAATACTAGCAATTATTTTTATGAATATTCTAATTAAATATGTATATATCACTTTAATTCAAATAGCACTCCTCAGAGATATAAAAATATACCTTTCCACTTCAGAGTTTACATATCAGACAATATGTGAAGAAAGGAGATAAAAGAGTGGACAACACAACATGGGGTAAGTACCATCGCAAAAATAAGGTGAGTCTCATTGTAATATAAATGAAAAATTACAACGTTGATGGTTTAATTTAATAACATGTAGAACACAAAGGGAAAAAGTAGATAATGATGGAAAGCTTATGGAGAGGAATTTGAAAGAAAAAAGGGAAAGGGTAGATACATGAGATATATTCTGCAGAATATGTCTCATATTGAGACAAATCCTTTGAAGTTACCAGAGTTGCCAGAGTTATTAAAATACGACTAAACTTGGTCTTAAAATAGAGTTATGACATAAAGCCTAAGGCAAGGTTCTGTGTGCAAATGCATACACCTGACAAGAAACTCTGGGGTATGCTGAATAAGTTTGAGTTCTTTTCTGAGAACCTGGGAGTACAGACTAAGTCAACATCACAGGTTGCTCTGTAGAGTATGCAGAAGGCTGAATGTTTCATCATGCCAAATAGTTACAGACAGAAGGATAGATGAATGAGCAGAAAGAAGATGGAGAACAGGATGCATTAATCTAAGAGCTACTTTTTCTCTCATTCTTTCTGATTCCTGTATACACATCATAACAAGCACAGTGCTTGGATAGGAGAAAAGGGACGACTAATTTTGAATGTCAGACAAAGAGCAATGAGGGTTTTTTGAATACCCACACATTGCTATTGACCACTGCTGTTAGAGTGGGAGCCCTGTACCTTCCTCTATTCCTGTTTTCTCTTGGCAGTTAAATACTGATTAACTGCAAAGGATATTTTTGACGGGAACAAGATTTTCTTTACATCAGTAGCCTGTAAAGGGGCTCAACAAGAATCTTTGTGCTAATTCTCCTCTTCCTCACATAATGGACCTTAAAATAGAGAAAGCACCATTACAGAGATTGTAGAACAAATACTATCCTTACAGAGGATTTTAGGAAACATTTTCTTCTCCATCCTTATTTTGGGAGGAACGTAGGCAGACTCAAAAATGTTTAGTCAATTATTTCAAAGAAAATGATATTCTTTAAAGAAAATAAACTTCCTTTTTTTTTCCTATTAGCTGTAGAATGTACTGATAAATCTGTTTCTTTGAAGTGTGCAGCCAGTACCACAATTTTTATAAAACACTTTCTTTAATATTCCATTACTTTGTATTTATTGACCTGCTATTATATAGCACAGTACTCATTGTGCAGTGTTTTGTTTTGACATACAGCATAAACAGGTTTGCAATCAGTTATCTAAGTGGATGATTTCTTGCAAATGGTACATATGTTTGTCAGGCATTTATGACCCAGGCATTCTTTATTTGTAACAGATATATAACAGAGCTTGAAGACAGTGTATATATGCACACACCCACAGGGACAAAAAATGTTTCCAAAATGCATTTCTTTCTTTCTCTGTCTGTATTTCTCTCTATCCTGAAGGAACTTAGAAGGATATCACTAGGTTAACACTCAACCAAAAGTACTCAAATTCTTGCTAAGTTCTACTCAAATTCATGAAGTTCAAATGATGCTTTAACTAGATCCATATAAGTGTTTAGGCTACTAAAAGTAAGTGCCTGAAATCTAAAAAACAACAAACAAAAAAAGGCAAAAAAACCTCTTAATTTTTTTCCATAAACTTCTGTAGTGATCATAGTTCTCATGCTCATTTTTGATGCTGAATGTAATGAGCAGAGTCTGGTCATCTTGGCCTTCACTTAAATTCTGTAAAGCTCAGTATTTCAGCTCCTAAAATTTAGTTTCCATGTTTTGATGGATTAAATTCTCTACTTCATGAATCCTAACAGGTGATATACTGAGTCCTAGGATGCCAATAAGGCATGCCAAAGGAAAGGGAGTTTCTGAAATGCTTCTCTCTGTCAAGACTTAAAACCTCTATGAAAACAGTAAGTAGGGGCCTGAGTGAAGTTATCTTTTAAAAGTCATGCTCTCTTATTAGGTGCTTAAATAACTATTTTTACTTAAAATAATGGCAGTAATACCTTATTCTTATGTAATGACTTACCTGTTAGAGTGCTAATTTAAGAAACAGAAGTCCTAAAAGTGAGCCTAAACTTCCAACTTAAGGAAATCTAATCCCATAAATTGCACAAAGGGGTTGTCAAAAAATTGTGGAATTGCAGAACGTTGAAAATGAATGTATATCCATCCTGTTAAAGCTGTGTATTTGAAAATGAAGAACTTTGACTGAAAGGAGAATGTCAGATCTGTTCTCTGTTATAACTGTTCAGCTACTTACCTAGAAGGTACTAAGACAAAGGAAAATGCCTTCATTTGCGATGAACTACATAGCCATTATAAATGAAACAAATACTGGATTGTAATCCTCCAACTGAAAGTTAAATTCTTAGTTTAGAGAATAAAGTTGTATTTTCCTTTTGATATTTCATATCAAAATACACAGTCTAACACCAGAAGGTCAGTGGTGAAGAAGAAACATACAAGAAAGCAAGATTTTCTCATACGCTTGCTAACTTAAGGCACGGAAGGACAGTTCCTGGATCCTCCAGCCACCATCTTCTATACTACTTTGAAAACCTGATGGCCTTCTAGGGTACTTACTCTTTTTTTTTCTTTTTTTGGTTCTGAAACCTAGGTGCAGGAGACCGGTGGAATATCCATGTCATTCTCTAATACGACAAATGGACTCCTGTCACTTCTGTCAGACTGCAGACAGGAATGATAGCTGGGAAGCATGCAATAATCAATAATCTTCAGCTCATTACTTAAGACATTTTTGCTCATTGCTTATTTACCAAGCATGGAATTACAGGAATCACAGATCCTTGGGCTGATGCTTATCCTATGTTTAGGACCAGAATATGGCAATGAGAGCAGAGAATTGTCTAAGGCTGTAAAGGCTTCACTGATCATTTAGAATTGTGAACAGACTGAGAAGCTAAGAGTCTTAAGGCCTCTCTTCATCTTGCCCAGCTCCTATTATTTCTGCAAAAGCGTCATAATTTTAGGATTGCTAGCACTGCATGTTATAATGCTCTAAAGGAACTATCTCATCTTATTACTGTTCACTTTTCCTGTCCAGCTCATATGACACATACATAATTTTCATTATTAAATCTCAATTGTAGATCTGCATCTAATGTAAGTCAAAGATCAGAAAAGAGCAAATTCTGTGCTGAACTATGTCAGAGTATATTTGAGCTCAATTTTAATCCAAACAAACAAGAAAAAAATGTGTCTCTATATTTATTCATTTTGATAAAAATGCACAATATAAAAATAAGAAGAGAGACTTGGATTTCTTCACTGAATAAAACAACATATATTTTAAGAATTGAAAAATACGTGTATGTCTTATAAGATCCATTTATTCATGGAAGAAAAGACTATCAGAGTGTTTCTAAGACACCACTGACAGAGATTTTATCATGGAAAAACCCACAGAAATATTCTCATCAGCTGATTATTTCTGATGCAATTATAACTTTATTTGATGTGATTATATCTTCATATTATATGTTATGTAACTAATACAATTATATCACATAAACAGCTCTTTTGTGAGTGAACAGCTGGAATGAATGGAGCTCTAGTCAGGGATAAATTAGGGGCCTGAGAGTTTGAACATAGTGCTGGGAGTCTGCTACAGACTGACTGGTCAGTGATAGTATCAGAATACTAACATCAGACAACTAGAGAAAGTGTCATGATTGAAGATCTTGATTCTTATAAGGGATTTTGCCACCTTGATATTTGCTAGAGGGACAATATATCAGTACACAGGCAATCTGGAAATTTCCTGGAGTGCATTGATGGCAGATGTCAAGGAGTTGACAAGAAGAGGTGCTCCAGGATCAAGAAGAGGTGCTCCAGGATTTAATGACAGGCTGGAAACCTAGACATGGAAATTTCATGACCATGAAATGGGTGAGTTTGAGACTCTGTAAGGAGGGAGCTGAACAAAAAGCAGGATCACAATCCTGAACTTCAGGAGAGTAAACGGTGGCCTGTTCACAGATCTTTTTAAAAGAATCCTATGGGAATTCTGATGGAAGTAAGAGACACTTCTGATGGAAGTAAGAGACATAATTCTGATGGAAGTAAGAGACATTGACATTGCATGCCAATGTAGCAGGTACCCGCATGAATGAATAAGGAGCTCCTAACTAAACTCAAATACAAAATGAAGTATACAAGAAGTGAAAGAATGGACAAGTACCCCAGGAGAAAGACATAGAAACAGTGGTCCAAGCATACAAGAATGGATGGAGTTAGGAGAGCTAAATCTTATCTTGACTTTAATCTGACAAGGGATGTGAAGGGCAACACAAAAAGGCTTCTATAAGTTCATAAGCAGCAAGAGGGAATGGTAGGGAAAATATGGGCCCATTGTTAAACTAAATCAGACAAGACCTTGGAGAAAAAGGATATGGAAAATTATCAAGCATTCCTTAATGCCTTTGCCCAGGTATTTACTGGCAACAGCAGTGTTCAGGAATCCCAGAACTCTGAGACCAGAGGGAAAGTCTGGAGCAAGGAAGACTTACCTGAATTGAAGGAGGATTAGATTACAGAACCCTAAAAAAACCCAGACATGTACAAGCCATGGGACCAGATGGGATGCACTCACAAAGGTCCTGGGAGCTGGCTGATGTCATTGTGAGGCCACTCTTGACAATCTTTGAAAAGTCATCACAGTCAGAAGAGGTTCCTGAGGACTGGAAGACAACATATGACATCTTTTCTTCAAGAAGGGCAAGAAGGAGGATCTGAGGAACTAACTGTTGTTTAGTTTCAGCTTGATACCTAAGAAGGTGATTCAATAGTTAATTCTGGATACCATTTTCAGATACATGAAGGATAAGAAGATGATGGAGTAATCACATGGATTCACAAATATTTACACTGTGCATGTCCAAGCTGATAGCCTTTTACAAGAAGACAACTGGCTTGGTATACTAGGAGATAGCAATGGATGTTCTTTGTGCTGACTTTGGAAAGGATTTTGACATTACTTCCCATAATATTCTTGCAGAGACTTCAAAAGGCTGGAAAAATAGGCCAACACGAACCTCAAGAAGGTCACCAAATGGAACTGAAAGCTGCTGCATCTGCATAATAACTATGCACCACTAGCTGCTGAGTGCTGAAGAGCAGCTTTTCAAAGAAGGATTTGGGGAATTTGGTAGATAATGTTGAAGATGAATGAGCAATGAGACCTCAAGGAAAAGAAGGTAAATGCTAACCTGAGTTGTATTAGAAAGAGCAACACTGACACTTTGTTGAAGTGATCCCTTCTCTCTACTCAGGACTAGTAAGCCCGTATTTGGAGTGCTGTGTTGAATTCTGGCTTCCTCAATTTAAGAGTGATCTGGACATGGTGGATAAAGTCCAATAAATAGGGAAAATAATTGGAATGCCTGAGGGTACACAGAAAATTAAGTAGAACTCTATCTTACGTATTAGATTTAATAGAATAATTTTATGTTTTGATATGCGTTGCTTTGGGGATCAACTTTTCAACTTTGTATCTACTTCACAGCTAGGACATGATTATAGAGGGTCCTCTCTCACGCCTCCTGGGAAAAGTTCAGTCTCAGTTACCTCCCTAAAATGCTTATACACCAATGCCCAAAGCATGGGGAATAAGACGAGCTGGAGATCTGTGTGCGGTCCCAGCATCACAGTCTCATGGGAAACACAGAAAAGTGGTGGGATAGCTCTAACGACTGGAGCGCTGTCATGGAGGGCTATATGCTCTATAGGAAGGACAGGCTGGGAAGGCGAGGTGGAGGAGTTGCTCTGTATGTGAGAGAGCAACTGGAATGCATGGAGCTCAGCCTGGAAGTGGAGGATGAGCGAGTGGAGAGCTTGTGGGTAAGGGCTAAAGGGCAGGCCAATGTGGGAGACACTGCGGTGAGTGTCTGTTACAGGCCACCTGACCAGGAGGAGGTGGCTGATGAGGCCTTCTACAGGTAGCTGGAAGTTGCCTCACGGTCAAAGGCCCTGGTTCTCATGGGGGAGTTCAGGATCCAACGAGGAGGAGGCAGGATAGTAAGTAGCCTTGCCACCTTGGACTTCAGGAGGGCCAACTTTAGACTCTTCAGGGACCTACTGGGAAATATCCCATGAGCTAGGGCTCTTGAACGAAGAGGGGCCCAGGAGAGCTGGTCAGTTTTCAAGCGTCATTTCCTCCATGCCCAGCAACAGTGCATCCCTGTGCATAAGAAGTCAGGCAGAGGGGGCAGGAGACCTGCATGAATGAGCAGGGAGCTCCTGGCAAAAACTCCAGCAGAAAAAAGCAATATATAGAAGGTGGAAGAAAGGATAGGCCCCTTGGGAAAAAATACATGAATGTTGTCAGGGAATGCAGGGATGCTACAAGGAAAGCTAAGGCTCAACTGGAATTAAATCTGGCAAGGGATGTTAAGAGTAACAAGAAGAACTTCTTCAAATATATTAACAACAAAAGGAAGGTCAGGGAGAACATGGGTCCACTAGTGAATGGGGTGGGTACCCTGGTTACAAAAAACATGGAGAAAGCAGAGCCTCTAGAGGCTAGAGGCGCCCTTTGGATCTGTGCATCATATCAATTTGAGTTCAGAAAAGAGGCATTGTCATGAAGATAATAAATGAAGACCAAGAATTGAAGGTTGACTACTGCATGCACAGTCAAGAATTGCCTCTGCAGCATTCCCTGATGTATCCTTCTGCTCCTCTGCCACTCTTCTACACTTTTCAGTAGTGCCACTCCTCTAGATAACCAGCTATGCATAGTCACTAAAAAGGTTTGGAAAAGGTCTGGGCATAGTTTGGATGTATTTTGATCCTGTTTTGTGTAGGATCATGATGTGCTTGTTCTGCTTCTTGAGATAAGTTGGCATCAGCTACAGAATATATGTGCCAGCTGGTCAAATGTTATCTGTACTTGAGATATATTCTGCATCCTGCTAAAGAAAAGAAAATGCATCTGTGCCCATCAGAACTACAAGACACTGAGTAGAATCAAGCTGAGTTGATGTTTTTGACCTGGTTCAATCAACCAAGAAATTCTTTCATCACTGTGGCTGGATACAGGTCAAGTAATAAAAATAAGCTATGTCTTGTGCTCAGATGTTTGTGCTTTGCAGAGTGTCAGAGAAGCTGCAATAAATACAGTGTTCTGCTTAAATTTGGATTTGTTGAGGGCAGCAGGGAATAGGGGAAAAGGGAGGGTAGGATCCTTAGCCTAAGGATTAGTTTTGCCTGGTGTGAAGTGATTGTTCACCCACTGTAAAAGACATTTCTTGGCAATATAGCTGACAGAGGTGGAACATAAGAGGAACATTAATTTCTCTCCAATTTGAGACAAAATAGAGGATAGATCAGGTGAATGCAGAAGTAATTCACCAAATTCCATAAAGCTAGAACAAGGGAGCCTCTGAAAGCCGTAGGAGACCAGTTAAAAAACATATTAAAAAAAAAGCATGCTAAGTTGTGAATTTTATGGAACTGGCTTCTACAGGAGACTGTGGTGGCAGGAAGTATGAGAAAGTTCAAGAAGGGATTAAAAATATAATGTTCAGTAGGTCCATAAAGTAATGCCAAAATAACAGGGGAGAGTTATTCTTTTTAACATCCCTAATAAAACATTCATGGATACAGAGGAAGTACAAGAATGGAAGGCAGAAAATAGCCATTTCACTTGATCTTTTCAAATAGCCTCTCATTGCCATTGAGACAGAATACTGGATTAGATTTTTTTTCGTCTGATCCATCATGATGTTTTTTGTATTTTTAAGAAAGGACTGTATTTTATACAAAGGAAGATAAAAAAGAAAATTAAGCCTTACTCCCTCTTCCTTGAAAAAAATGTTTTCTTGATGACAGGATACATTGGAACTATTTGGGCTATGTGCTTTTAGATGTTCCTTCTAGATACACAAGCAAAACCAATGACGTGTATTTCAAATTTAATTCATTCAGACAGTTATATTTTGAGGCATTTTAATTTGGTGAGCTAGGACAAGTCAGATCAGGGAATCTGCTATTGTTATTTTTTTCAACATTATTTAAGAATAGGCAAACCTTGGAGCACATTAATCTCCTGAAAGTCCCATAGGGAAGAGAACACATTTTCCAGGCTACAGGTAGAATCCATCTGTCTTTGAAGAGGAGATTTTTCATTGTCTACTCACTGAACACACTAACGGGGAATGGCTGTTAAGCTGCAAAGCTTTCAATTGACATTGGAAGTATGCCTTGCCTACACTGGAGATTTTGATCAGAAGTAGAACAATTTTAAACAAGGATGTGTAGATTTGCTAACTAACTATACTATCTACTATAAATGACACATGCAAAGAACCTTCCCATTGCCACTCCATTGAGACTAGAAAAATTGTAGTGATCTTTCCAACAGTTAAATTTTAACAATATGGTATATTCAATGAATATATAAAATGTATATCTGTATAGAATGATTATTTTTGGAAAAGACCTTCAAGATCATCAAGTTCAACTACAAACCCTTCAAAACCATTCCTATTAAACCATGTGGCCAAGTGCATTGTCTACACGTTTCTCCAACACTTCCAGGAACAATGACTCCACCATTTCGCACGGCAGCCTATTCCAGTGCTTGACTACTCTTTCCATGTAGAAATTCTTCCAGTTATCTAACTTGAACCTTCCCTGGTGCAACTTGTGACCATTTCCTCTTGTCCTATTGGTAGTTATTCTGGAGAAGAGATTCTTCACCAATACAATCTCCTTTCAGGTATCTGTAGAGAGCAATACGGTCTCCCTTGAGCCTACTATTCTCCAGGCTGAATAATTCCAGCTCCCTAAACCACTCCTCATAAGGACTGTGCTCCATCTCCTCCATCAGCTTCATTGTCCTTCTTTGGACACGCTCCAATGCCATCTAATAGACCTATAGAAGAAAAAGTATATACTGATATTGCTCGCCAATAAAATTTTTGGATTCCTTCTTGAATATATAGATAGCCTTAATTTAATCTCTTTCCTGCTGCAATTTATGGAGTGGCTTTTGCAATTTTAAATTTAATTCTATATTTCAAATTCTGTCTCTGTATATTTAATTCTGTAATTTTTCAATTCTATTTTAATTCTATTTTCTGCTGTCCTTATGCTCAGATTCATACTGGAACTAGTAGAGTCAGGAGAATTTAACTAGTGCTCATACCTCTTGTAGTTGGACAGGTCAAGAGCAAGCAAATTGCTCGCTATCCTGTGATTAAGTTTCCTCTTTCTAGAAAGTTATTTGACTTATTCCAGACTGAACTGATGTGTGAGCAAATACATGTAGCATGTATCCTCAAGGAATTTGGGCCAGTGACAAGTTAAAAATCTAACCTAATTTGATCAGTCTTGTCTATTTCTGTCTTCTTTGTATTGCAGTTTAATTAAGCTCCTTTCTTTAAGTTGTCTTCTTATAAATGCAGATATTGGGTATTCCTATAGAAAAATCATCCTTCTGGTGTAAATCCATGAAAACCCTTGAGCATTTTCTCCAGCTACATAATTTTATCTTGGTGTTAACTGTTTTTTGATATTGTTTGGCAGCCATAGACTGGGGCTGCAAAAACTAAAAAGGATTTTATGGAAGGTAAAAACAGCTGTATTCAGATCATGTCAATGAGATCAAACATAAAGACTCCAAAAATTTAAAATTGATACTGAAGAATACATCAAAATACAAACATGAGTAACTATTCACGTCTCAGTTTGCCCTGCAACAGTATCAATTCTTTACCCCATAAAGAGATAAAATTTAGATTGTGTGAATATATACTTATACCACTTATACCACTTTGGAGTGGTTTTTATTCTTTCTTGTGAATGTAAGCCAAGGTAAACATTTCAAAAATTCCTGTCTATTCATATTAATATCATTTGTTGAACAGAAATAGATCAGAAATAATGGAATTTGAGATATTTTATAGGACTAATGCAGAAAAAAAGGAGAGTTCAGTTTGAGATTGAGTCACTCAAATTTAGGTTCCTCTCTATAATTCTCTAAATAGGAGGTAGGTGTCTATTTGTACAGTCAATGAAATGGAGATTCAGTTGCTCTACATGCTTTGTTGTATATCTTATTTGGTCTCCACATGCCACTCTAACATAATGGAGAACTTTGGCATGCCCTGCAGATTTCTGCCATCTCTCTGCAGATGTTTTGATGCATTTCAAATGACTCTGGGTCCCTCTATTTAGATAACTGATTCTCACTTTGGCGAACTATTTAGACTAGTCAGGAGTGTAGAGAACAATTCTGCTGTAAAGGCTTATATCAATAACTTCCAAAGATATTGAAAGTTGGTAGAGCAAACTCAGAAACCTTATAGTAGTTGCATCTGTACACAAAGTCATATACATGGAGCTTATAGATATGACACAGTGTTATGAGAAACTCTAGAAGAGAATGCACCCATGAACATATTTTTGGTGCTGTTGCTGATATATTATGAGAGAATATGGACAAAATAGCAAACACTGGTTAAAGATGAAGGATCACCTTCAAGGAACTGACTGAAGCAGGGCAGTAGAACCAAAACAAGGCCTTCAGAGCCAAAATGAAGTCATATATGGAAGGGAGTTACTAGAGGTCATTGAATGGACACATTGAAAGATGACCATCACGAGTCTCAAAAGACCACCAGAGACCACCAAAGGGGCAGACAGCACATGCACATGAAGGTGGGGTATATTGTAACTAGTTCCAGGAAACAGAATGAATATGTATGATCATTCCAAGAATTTAATGCATATGTAGATAGTAGAGAAATAAAAGTTTTAGTGAACACCCTCAAGGGCATGCACAATAGGTGGAGCTATCACCCGTGTATCCAGCGCTGCACTAAAGTGAATGCCTGCTTCTTAATACTACATTGGTGTTAAGAGGTTTATTCCCAGTTTTAGGTGACAATGGGACCTATCATCAGATTCATAGCCTTCTGAAGTACTCATTAGAGACTAAACAGGATATGACTGATATTTGAAATTGTATAGAAATCTGCGTTTAGAATGATAGGATCAGCATTCTAAATGTAGATGTCTTAATCTCAGATTTAATACCACCCAAATAGCCTATATCTAGGCTACATTTAGTCATTTAGTTAAATAAGCTGATTTGCAAAAGTTATTGAGAAATCAATATCTCCTGAGGGAATAAGGTGTATATTGGAAAAAAAAAAAAAACAACAAAAAAAAAAAAACCTCTCCAGTGACGAGACATATGGAGGAAAAAAAATGTTGCCTATCCAGCTTTCTATCTCTCTCTTTAAAAAAATGCAATAAGCAAATAAACATTTTGGGAGAAATTGTAACTACAGGGAGGGAACACTCAAATTACATGAATATTCACATTTGTAGATGATTTTCCTTTACCGTGGTTGCATATCTTAGCTAACTTGCATATCTGCAAGCAAACAAATTTAGCAGGCAGCGAGCAAATTTCAGAGGCACAAGTATTTTCACAAACTGATTGGTACACAGAGGGATTTCTTACAGAATTGCTTCCATGCTCATCTAAACATGAACAATGATGTGCAATTTTACCTGACCTATGCTAGGGAATGAACTTTAAACACTGAATATCAATCTGTGCAGTAAAACAATCTATGTAAAAAAATAATCATCATCACAACAGAAATCAAATTTCATTTAAATATTCTATGCCTGCTTACAGATATTACACACAGAAAAAAAAGGACTTAAATTGATTATATGGATTTGTTTTAAAATAGACACTAAGCTGTTTTTGTAATACACAGCACTAATGACTACAGTGCAGTGCATGCAATTCCAACTAGTTTTGGTGTATACAAGGAGACATCTGGGAGGGAAGAGGTATAAAGAGCTTATATTTCAAAAAGAAACATTGATTAGTGCAGGTTTTCCACGTCACATGACAACAGGACATTCTGCGCTGCATTGCACAGTACAGAAATTTCAGTCACCCTTTAAAATATCCTGCTACCTCTTGCAGCATCCACAAGTCTTCATACATCCCTGTGTGATAGAGTTGAAGTTTTTCACTGCCTAGATTCACCTCACGGTGCTCTGCTGTGGTTTGGGAATATGGAAAACCTTGCTATGTCACTTTCATCTTCTTTCCTACAACTTCTCACTTTCTATGTACTATTTTGCTGACTATATTAGCTAGGTTTTTACTAGGCATAACTGGCAAGCTTGGAGTAGCAGAAGTGGCCTGTGAGATGATGGCTGTGACCTGCTGGTGCCAGTCATGTTTGAGTCTATCTATGAAAAAAAATTTTGTATACAAAAATTGCAGTCACGTGGAGGAGCCCAAGACATCCTCACTCACATATATATTGAATAATAGCTTTTAGAGAGGACACATTGTGAAGAGACTTTTGGGTGAGATTTGGGAAAGAATCTTGAGGAAATATGTGAGGAAAGTTCTTTGGGAATATGGAGGGAAACCTTGGGAATATGAGGGGGAAATCTTGGAAAGACTTTTTTAGAAATCTTGGAAAGGCTTTTTGAGAAATGTGGAGGAGAGGCTCTTGGGTAGATTTTCTCAGAAAGTGCTTGGGAAGACACATGGGATGTTCTCTTGGGGAAGACACATGGGATGTTCTCTTGGGGAAGCAAATGGGAAGAGGGTCTTGAGAAGAATGAGGCACGGCTGTTAGGGAGAAAGGTGAAGTACATCTCAGGATGAAACACGGGCGACATGCTTTTGGGGAGCCACACTGAATAGATGCTCTGTTGTAGATACATAGAGGGAGAAACTTAAGGGGAAGAAGAGAGAGACTGCAAGAAAAATAAGAAATTGCAGGGGTACCTAAAAGAGAATCTTGAGAGAATTAGAAGGTAATGCGGAAGATAGCACTGAAGAGACATCAAGAGGAACCCATGGCCCAATACCAAGATTATGCTGGGACTTGTACACCAACCTTCCTGTTCACCTTCCTGTGCTCAGCCTTCCTTCAAGGCCTTGCAATCTCCCAAGCAACAGGGTATAAACAACAGATGTGCCTATACCTTTAATTAAAATGAGCCTGTCTAGTGCCAGACTCTCAAATTTGTCTCAAGCCATGACAGAGTTTCATGCAACTTCTGTGTATTTAGAACCAAAATGTCTTTTTCAAGGATTCAGTAAGTCTCTCCTCTCCTCTCCTCTCCTCTCCTCTCCTCTCCTCTCCTCTCCTCTCCTCTCCTCTCCT
>JAUBOD010000123.1:372207-395928 GCA_032353885.1 Nothura maculosa
CAGTGAGGGTGCCAGAGCAGTGGAACAGGCTGCCCAGGGAGGTTGTGGAGTCTCCTTCTCTGGAGGTCTTCCAAACCTGCCTAGATGCCACCCTGTGCCACTTGCTCTAGGTGTGCCTGCTTGAGCGGGAAGGTTGGACTAGATGATCTCCAGAGGTCCATTCCAACCTTGAAGATTCTGTGATTCTGTGAAGCATAGGGATTATTGAAAGAAATAAAAATAAATGAAATTACAAGTTTAAATTCTAAAAAGAAAAACAAAAAGTTAAAAATCTTTACTTCCATAAAGCTCTCCAATATTAATTTACCAGATAAACCATATTAATACTCAAAAAAAAAAAGTTGGTTTGCCAGAATATTCTAATTAAAAGCACTTTGACATCCCATATAATTATAATGACTTTGCAATTGATAGGCCAACTCAGAAAAGAAGAAAGAAAACTATCAGATTTTCAAATTACCAAAGAAGTCTGGTATATGGTGGCTGTTTAAATGGTCAGAAATTATGATTATTTTGATAATTTCTAGATGGTTTTTAAAACCTGCACTAACACATATTGTAAAAGGTCTTCTTTCCATACAAATGACCAAAGAGCAGAGAACTGAATGGTGGAGCTGCTGTCCAGTAAGAATGTGGTCAAGGTTGAAGTTAATTTTTCAATGCCTCAGTTAATAATTTATTCTTATTTTTGGTAAAACTGTTGAAATTGTAGATTGAGATTGAGATGAAGGCTGGCTATTTAATAGATTAGAGAATATGGAAATGAGAAATGTAACACTAAGAGTGGAAGCAAAACTGAGAAGCCTTTGTGTTCAAAATACAGGTCATCTCAATATCCTGAAAGAACACATGGAACTGCTAATTTTGTAATAAAGCTCTTAAGCTTTATTACTTAAAATGGGGAGAGGGGTGCTATATGGCAGTAGAATAAAAATGCAATGTGTCTGTTTAAAAATTGAAACAGAAGTAGTCTTGACAGGTAATGACAATTAGACTGACACTGCTTGAGAGAGAATTCTGAGGAAAATGTAGATCAACATGCAGAGGTAAATACAAACTCAGAATAAAATGTGGCATATATTTATCTCTTACAGAACATATAGATTTTATTATCTTTTTTTTTCTAAATTAAAATATCCCTTGGAACTAGTGAAACATTTATATGGTAATATGGGTATAACATATTTAAACTAGAGATTATGGGGTTAGCAGAAGAATTGTAAGATAGGTAGTAAATTTTAAATGGAAATGACAAGGACTCTGGTGAAATATTAACTGCTGAGGTGGATGGAACATTTTAGTTGATTCCTTAGAGTGTGTATCATAACTGATATTATTTAACCTTTTTATGAATAACTTTGCCTTAGAAGAAGTACAGTACTGATACATGTTAATAACACATAGTTGAAAGGCAGGATCAGTACAAATGCCATGTAGGAAGAATTTGGCTACTCAGAAACTCATCAGTAGAATACGACAACGGAAAGTTTTTCATGAGATTAGACAAAAAAAAAGGAAAACACTAAATCGTTTCACCTAACAAGATGGAAATATCTGCAAATACATTCAGGAAATGAGTAACCTTAAGGTGGGGAAGAGTAATTTAAGCTCATATACTACATTGGCACAGTGTCATATGGACATATATAGGCCTTAAGTGCATTTAATCTAGAAATTGCCATTCCTGTATCTCCGATAGGTAATATGAGGGAAGAAATTCTAACTAGTTTAAGATGTTACATAGTCTCTGAAAGGGATTGAATGATGCCATTTGGTGGCTTACAATGTCAGAGATCTTCACCTGATGACTTGAATAGCACCTTCTTAGTCACTCTCTAACTGAATCACACTTTCTGTTTGTCCTTGGGTCTTCTTTAGCAAAAGCAATCTCCTTTCTGTCTGTTTTTGAAAGGATTGCCCAGGGCATGTGTACTGAAACTGTACTGTAGAATTTTAAAGAAAGTGAATTCCTCTCATCTTTTCTTGCTTCACCTTGTTCTTGAATAATTTACATCCATGAGCCTTGAGACTCGCTTACATCCTACTATTTCTTTCAAGCAGTGTCATTACAATATTGTCATATATCAATGCATGGATACTCTGTGGCTCTCTTCAAAAGGAATATGAGAACTGAACTCTAATGAATCAAAAGGTATGGGATGGGGACTTGGCTGGAATTATCCAAATGATAATGAGGTTTATTTCTCAGTATACACTATATGAACTTCATTATTCATAGAATCATAGAATCACAGAATGCTTAAGGTTGGAGGGGACCTTAGAGGCATCTAGTCTAACCTCCCTGCACAAGTAGGGTCACCTAGAGCACGTAGCACAGGGCTGCATCCAAGTGGGTTTTGAAGACCTCCAGAGTAGGAGATTCCACAACCTTGCTGGGCAGCCTGTTCCAGGGCTCTGTCACCCTCACTGGTAGAAATTTTTTTTCTTAAATTCCTGTGGAACTTTTGGTGCTTCAGCTTGTGGCCATTACCTCTAGTCCTATCTCTGTTCACCACTGAAAAGAGGCTGTCCCCTTCTCCTCACTGCCTCCCTTGAGGTATTTAAAGACACTAATAAGGTCCCCTCTCAGCTTTCTCTTCTTCAGGCTGAACAGGCCCAGCAATCTCAGCCTTTCATCATAGGGCAGTTGTTCCAGGCCTTTGACCATCCTCGTAGCCCTGTGCTGGACTCTGTCCAGCAGCTCCACATCCCTCTTGGACTGAGGAGCCCAGAATTGGACACAGTACTCCAGATTTGACCTCATCAGGGCTGTGTATAGGGGAACTATCCCCTTCCTCGACCTGCTGGAGATGCTCTTCTCGAGGCATCCCAGGATCCCATTGGCCTTCTTGGCCACCAGAGCTCACTGGTGCCTCATGGTCATCTTGTCATCCATTGGTGAACAACATATATGTTGAGGGATACAAATAACTGAAGATGAAGCTAGATTGATTGTTAATTGTAGCATAAAACAAAGCAAAGCAAAACAAAACAAAACAAAACCAGCTTTCTTGAGGACATAAAATCATAATGTAGGAACTCTTGAGTAACATTCATTGTTCTAAATTAGGCAGATGATCAAACTAAATAATAATAATCGAATGATAATTGTCTCTTGTGGCAGAACAAATAAACAAGCAAACAAATTTTTACCGAAGACAAAGTAGAAATCACAGAAGGAGAAGAAGTATAATATGACAAAATTAAAAAGGAAGAGTGGAAGTGATAGAAAAACAGCATAAAACATGTAACAAATTTCAGCTTGTCGACTGATACCTATGTGGAGAAAATTGTAGTATGTTGCCCTGCACTTTTATTTATGAAGACAGAAATAATAATTGTTCAGTCAAATATCATGGGATTTACTGGAAGGAGTGGGTCTCAATTGTGGAGTTTTTTCAAGGAGTTTTTTTCAAGTTTTTAGACTAAATTTTAACTGCCATGCATAATTTCAACAGACATTTGCTCTAGCATCAATAATAATTTCTTTGAAATGTAATTGGAAATTAATATCAAGATGGTTTGCTATCACATTATGAACTGTCAGAGCAGTATTATTTGTAATAGGTATATGCACACATATGTGTGTATATAAGTATATATGTGTGGAGATAAATATATATATATGAATGAATACTTGCTGATCTCTCTTAAATAGACTAGTTAAATCAAGAGAGGAAGGTGCCATTTACTTTCTCCCATCCCTGTGGGAAGTGGGACAGCCTTCTGGAACATGAGACCTCTGTGGTCAAATCCTCTAAGGCGGGCATGAGAATCAGTAACTGTTGTTCCCAGGCCTAGGAGGAAATTTTAATTGCTGCAGTTGCTGAAATATTGCACAGAAAAAAAAGAAGACATAAGATTTAATTCTCCTGCCATTTTGAAGGAGAGTAGTGCCCATTACCACTTCTTGGGAATCCAGCAAGAAAATGGATAGTTTTCTACAGAATCAGGTTTAAATGATTATAAACTGAAAGAGATTGTACTATTATAAAAGTTTTTGTCTTCAGTGATTTTATCAATTAACTTAGATGATTACCCTTCCCTACCCAAATTTTACTATTTGTTGAATAATTATCATTTCTGTTTAGTCCCTTGTATTTTTGATGAACCTAGACTATTTCTTTATGTTAAGAAAATCATTATAAAATTGTTTCTTTTCTCAGTGAAAGACCTATATAACTAACTAAAAGAGTAAAGTCAGTATAATTCTAAATGGATTGGAAACGTCTTGGTAGGAATGACTTAATAACCTTAAATTTGATCAATTATGACAAATATTCTTAGGTTATTAGAGTCTTCCTGCAGTATTCTACAAATAAATACTCTATGTTGAATTCTATAAAGTTTTGCTGGTTTCATTTGATGAGATTCTTTATTGCTACCAAAAGGAATACAAACCAAGAGAAAGTAAAAATCATTATTTTAAATCTTTAAGGACTCAAGGACAATTTTTGTGCTTTTCTTCTTCTTTTATTTTAATTCTTTAGGTAAATGTTTTGACTTTGTGATCTTGAAATGATTGCTAACACAAATTTCCCACATTTTCAGTGCAGAGCTGAGCGCAGTGTTGAGTGTACTGTATATTATGTACAAGACAGAACTGATCTTATTTATTCAAAATAAATTTATTTTAAATAAGTTTATTTAAAAATACTTAAAAAGATTAAATAAATAAATAAACTTGGTGAGTTTGCTATGCTTGTGATGATGACAAAGTTTAAGTATTATCTGCAGCTTTAGACGGAATGCAGTAGTTAACAGCTTATGATCATAGGAAGGTATCATCATTTAGGTACATTTGGGTATGGAACAATAAAGCAATAAGTTTGTTATGCTCATGATCACTATATAGTGAGAAGGAAATATATGCAATATTAAAAGTTTTTATTAGAGCTACTAGGCTATTAGACACATACAAAAGAATATCTGAGGCATTGTGCATTTAAAATTAACATTTAACTCATTCAACCATTAGATTGCTATGATAAATTACTAAGAAATCATAACAAAAGATGCAGAAACAAATTCATTTTTGACTGAGGTAAAATCAAAGCTCAAAACTGATTAAAAATAATCATATAAGCAACTTCTGTTTAGTCAATTGAAATGGAAGAAAAAGGTAAATCACATTCTATTTAATTCAGCAAATTTACCTGTATCTACGTATTGCATGATTATCTTGGTAGCTATCCTAGTGTATTACTTTCACTTGAGATATGTGACTTGCAATAAACAAAACAAAATAAATACAATTTACCTTTAACTTTTTCAAATGCAGACAACTGTGTGATATCTAAACATTTCCAAATGACTTAGAATGAGATAAATTTATGTGCAAAGATTTATGCTGCTCACTTAGATTAATAAAACAGTAACGAAAAACAACAACAAAAATAAAACATAATATCAACTATGATCTTATGCAGTTTCTCCATGAACTTTCCTGAAAATTGAACTTTAAGGGAGAATATGAATAGACCCATGCTGTGAAACTCTGGTTTAAAATTCTGAAGAAAAATATTCGAGTGATAAGGAACAGTTAAATAACTTTTGTTGTATTTACTACATAGTGGTTTCTTATAAATAGAGATAATGTCTTTTTTTTTATATTTTTTTCTTCTTTGGTTTGAGAAGGTAGCAAGCCTGTAGCTGGAATAATTAATGTAACATTTATAGTGATGAGGTTGTGAGGTCCAGTTATATTTTTTGATATGTTAAATTTGAAACAGTAAGAAATCCATGCTCTGGAAGTTGTTCATGTGCACTCATATTGAGCAATAGGCGTGACAAATATCTGGATATAGTACAATTTACATTAAGGTTTGATTGATTACATTATTGAAAAATATTAAAAATAATAACTTTTATAAAAGAAGATATTGAAAGTTAGTGTTGTAGAAATGTTTCAGAATTCTTAAATTCATTGTGTAGCAGCAAGAGAAAAAGCTCTCCAAAAAGACAGAAATATTAAACATGGAGTACATTAACTAAAGATCTATGTCTAAATAATTGCATTCTGGCACAAAATATTAGCAAACTATTGCAATTTTGAATTAAGCTTACTGCTAACAATAAAGCTATGCTGTGAAGATGGTAATGGGGCATGACATAATGTCCAAAAGCATGGAGAATGAGATCTTAACCAATGAAGCTTTTACATTGTCAGAAACTTGATCATGTTTGAATTCGCTGTCCATAAAGAGATTTATTAAGATAGTTCATCCTTTGTATAGCAACCTGAACCTGTAGAATTGTAAAGAAATGTACAAGGTAATGCTGCTTGAAAACTCATGCTGAAATAATTCAAATGTTTCAGAATGATGGGACAGCCTTTCCTATTTGATAAATAAGTAGCAGGAGTAGTGCATATTTGTATGGGTCACTGGGAAATCAGTTCTCACAGACAAACTCTAAGCAGTAAAGCTGGGAAGACACTGTGATATTTTAATTTCATTCTGTATGTAACAATAATGTCTTGTTACTCAAATCCTATAAGAATTACTCTTACTATCTTGTAGCTACTGCCATTTCATTTGAACTCTCTTTTCTTCAATTAAAAAAGGGAAAGGAAGAAATAAGATTTCTATGTGCTGAAAGATTCCTATGTCTAGTCTTCATCTTTCCCTTGACTCTAAGAGTAAATTTCACCAATCATGCTCAGAAAATAACAACTGGGAATACAATTATGCTTCCTTGTTGGGACTTGCCTGAAGACATGAACAGTTGGAAGGACTCTCTAGGAGACGTAAACAGTGCATGGCTTTGTTTTAAATTATCTTCATAAAGGTGGTATCATGAAAGACCTGGTATCTTGGCTCTTATAAGAGGAAAAATTAAGATAACAATGATAAAATCTCTTATCGCTATTACAAGTCAGGAGGAGTATCTTAATGAAGCAAGTTATACAAACAGGCAATACTTTTTCTCTTTGCTAAACATGCTTTATGACAGATTTAGATACTGATGAGATCTCAGAGGCAAAGCATAGCCTAAAGACAATCAGATTTGCTATCAGTCTTCATCTATCTAACAAAGGCTTATAGTCCTTTAATACCTGTGAAAAAGTAAAGTGATTCTTTACATCTCTTCTTGTAGCAGGTCACACTAAATGAATAAAGTTGTGATTAGGATTGCTGAAAGCGTAAGTGTCTGATAGTTGGCATCACTGTCATCATCAAAGTAAATGAACGTTCAACTTTTCTTTAGGGCAGCAGTTGGCTTTCAGCTTTCCTCAACTTTCTCTCATGTGGGATGATCAGGGTTTATTCACATTTGTGGAAATACAGCATACAAATTAGAGATCTTGCTAGCTGATGGTTAATTCTGCTGAGAAAAACAGAAAAATCAATGGGAAATGCACATCAGGTTTGCTTAGAGAAGGCTGCTGTACTGCACCCATGGCATAGAAAATAAATAGCTGTTTAGCCTGGAGATGTTGATCTTGAAATTTTTGAGCAATTTCTCCCTCAGCATGCATTCATTCCCAATCCCACTCAAGGACTGGCACCTGGAGCTGTTGCTAAGTGGTGTATCTGCCACATGGTGGAAACATAATATTGATTTTTAGGAAAATCAATTCCCAGTTTTACAAGATCAAAACCAGAAGATAGCAAAGAGAGACTGGACTTTTTATTATATAATGATAATCATTATACTATAGAGATTCTTGAAAGAGATGCATGTCTAAGAGACATCGTATTGATTTACTAGTAATAAACTCTGCCTGTTATGGTTCTAACTGAGCTGCTTGAATCTCTCGATATGACACTATTGATCATAAGCAGTGAGTATCTTCTTATCTGTAAGTAAAGATTTTCGTTCTATTTCTCATGCCTTTCAAATTGGTGAAAATGTCGTAAAGCGTAAGAGGAGAGCAGATTTCAATGCAGAAGTTTAGGAGAAAAAAAGAGGTTGAATTTTCTCAAGACTGTCAAATCCAGAAATGTATCCTTTAGGCAATATTATTAAAAAAATCTAGCATGACCCATTTCTGATGAATCACAGTCATTAATCAGAATAATATAGTATTAAATTATTATATACCTTTAACTGTTAAGTTTATTACTCTTAATTTATTAAATAATGACTTAAAGAAAAGGTGAAATAACAAAGACTTTTAAATTGAAAAAATGCACGGTCTGCACAAAATAATTTCAATGAAAAATGTATGTCTTTCTAACATTATATATGGGAGTATACTTCTGACAACAATTTTATTTAAGTCTTTATTATGCCACTTTTAAAATGCTTATAACATAATTAGTCCATAAAAAAAAATAAGCTGCAACCAGAATAACAAAATCAACTACTTTAGCCAAGGCAGAGAAACCCTTGAAAACACATTTAAATGTGTATATGTGGTTGTTTAACACTTCATTTCTATAGTTTAAGAGTTTTATTCATGTATAGAAACAAGGCAAATATAATTAGGCAATTGAAATTCCTGCTCATGTGTATCCATCTGAATGCATTAAACCAAAATAGTTTATTTAAAAAGTTTTTTACTTGAGTATGAAATAAAGCATCCCAATCCAAATCTCTCTGTTAAGATGATTCAAAGCTCACTGAACCATCTGAAGTATTGTTATAGTCTTTTTAACGTAAAATCAGCTGCAGATCAGTGACAGTAGTGTATATTGAATTTCTTGAATGAAAGGAGCTATCTAATCACAAACTACAATCTTTCTATTGTCATATAGAATTATTCTTTTTTTGCACCATCTTACTGTAAAAATACTATACTGTAAAATATCACTATTATCTCATTTCTGATATGCATCAGCAAAAATAAATGAAAGGAAAAAGAAAGTTACAAAATCATTCAAAATCATACAAGAATCATATAAAATCTTTCAAAATCATTTGTTTTGTAAACATTTGTGACTTTGGTGCCAAGTGGAGAGTGACAGTAGCAACGTATTTCAAGTGTTATTTTTTTTCCCTCTTGAATCCTAGTAAAATGGTATTTAGTGTTAGAGAATTCTAAATAATAGTTTGCAATGTATTGAGACTGAGTAAATGCCCCCATGCTTTATTCAAATAATAGACAATATGTAATGTCAGGATTACCCATATTTTTTACATTTGCTACTCAATTTCAATGTGTCTGTCTCCAAGTTTATTTAATTTTCTCTTTTAGGTAACTTGTAGCTATCACTGGGAGAAGGATGATTTGGATCAGAGGAACTGGTATGTTCTGTGAAAGGTTTTGTTGGTCTTTTGTCAAATGCGTCATACATTGCTAAATAATGTTTGGCAATCTCCAATTTTATATTTTCTTTTGCTCATAAGTTTGCCAACCATTTTGTGAACACACTGATAAAATTCATAAAGGCAGATCAGGTAACACATCGCTAATTAGTTTGGCAGTTTAGCTTGCAAGCTAAACTAGGCATAGCCATAAGGCATAAGGGAAATGTTGTCACCCAAAAGCTATATCATCATGACTAGCCCTGAAATGTTCAAAAATATGGATTCTTCCCACTCTCCCTATGCTTATTGATAGTTAGGAGATGAGGATGAATTGACATCCTTGTTTAGAAACTCCACTGCCTGATAATAGGCAGTCTTATTATTTTAGTAATGTTTATGATTCACTGGCTTGTTTAAGGCAAGATATTCCTCATTTTTTTCTCTTAATTATTTGTTTATCTTCACTAGAAAGTTGTTTCAACCTTAAAGACTCTATGAAGTACATAAGTACTTAAATAAGTTTTCAACTTCTTGATATCAACCGAATAAATTAATCAATGAGTCTTTAGGACCTTATCTTCTATGTTTTCCTTCATAAGTTGTTGGTTTTTTTAAAGTCATACAACTTAATGGGGGAGTGGAAATCATTTGGCTGATGTTAGCGACCTTTCTTACATAATAACATGTCTCAAGCAGCTTCAGAATAGGCTTTGCTGGCAGTTGCAGAGTTTGCTTGTCATCATTTTTAGGAATAAATTAAGCACCCCATCTGAGACAGATTATGGAATGTAGAGAATTGCATACATTTCTTTTTTTAGTGGAGCAGGAGGAATATAGAGTCTAATATTTGGTTGGGACACAAAGGATCATGTGAGAGATAAATAACAGGCATTCTTAGGCTCAGATCCTAACATGTACCTATATCAATGGCACATGGAGGTAGAAAGAGTGAGTGAGTCACTGCTTCATTGGAGTGAGAATGATGAAGATCTGATCTTGCAGGAAATCATCTTTATGTCAAGTGTAGTAAAATGCTATGAGACAGGAAATGGCCTTTGTACTCATTGGGTATATTATTCTTCCACCAAGCCCTTCGTTCTGGCTACGTTGTAGGCCAAGTGCTTTTGACTTCATCTGATTAAATTAAGATAAGATCCTGGACAATTGATACCAGTGTATGATAAAAGAAAAAACAGGTCTCCCTCATAGGCTTTTCACAGTGAAATCATGTGGGGAGAAAATATGTTGTATCTTACCTTATATTCATGAATTTGGGAAGTGGTATATGCTCAGGCTGAGGAGCTATGAAGCCACTATAATTTCCACAATACCAATAGGGCCTCTAGAAGCATCTGCCTAAGAAAAAGCACATAGAGGATAATATCCTGGCACTGAAGGTAAAATGATACAGTTACAGTAGTAACTGAGTTCACCTACATAGCTGTTAGTGGGAAACTACATAGATCTTACTGCAGTGGGTTTCACCTTGAAGAGGAGAAATGAAGGATATGATAACACATGTCTTCAAGGAGTCATTCATTTTCCATAGGAGTTTGCCCAGCACAGCTCGGAGTCTGACATTTGCACAGCACCGTTAGAATACAAACATGCATTACTGTTTTTGGATATGTGTGCAGTTGGAAACTTATTAGTGCAAGAAAACTGTCTAAGCAAGCATGCAAACATTGCAGGAAATTTTCAATCCCTTTGATAGTCCAAGAGACAGAGCTTTATAAAAAAAATGTAATTGTCTCATTTTTATAAACAGAAATATTACAATTCATTTTAGCCAAAGAACCTTCCCCACTTCCCTTCAGTTTTTCTCCCTAATTTCTTTGAAAAAACAGAGAATTAACCAAAAAATACAGAAAGATAAGTGCCTCATAACAAAATGCCTTGACCATTTATATATGTGACAATTAGCAAAAACACTAAACTCCAGATAAACATTCTCAGTTTCTACATTTATCACTCCAAAACCACATTTCTTGCAGAGTATTCTAGAACAGGTTTCTGCCCTAAGTCTTGTGAAAATAGGTGCTGTAATCAATTATTTATAGATCACAAAGTTAATCAACTTTCAACTTTAATCTGATATTAGCTATTCATTTTTCCATGAAAGCTTTACAAGGAAAGAGAAATAACAGAAAAAGGACTAAAAAAGTAGAGTGTTTTTTTTTTTAAGTCTCAGTTTATGTCTGAAGGTTTATAAAGGTATCTGATCAGACCTATTTGAAAGACAAAACCCTTAAGAGCTGTTAGAGGTGAGCAAATTTACAAATTTATAAGGCCCTCACCAGAACACTATTTGCAAAAATCAGGAAAATGATGATTCCTGTGTAAGAAGGACTTAGGACAGATTGTAGCACAGCTTTACCTGAACCTGAAACCAACTTTATTTTGGCTCAGAAAAGTTTTCTTTGCAGGCTATCAGGTAAATCTAATTTTGGCTTAGGGAGATGCGATTTCATCAAATTGTACTTAATTTAACTGTCAAGTAAAGGTACGCTATGGCAGTTGCATCCGGAGGATCAGGCCCTTGACATAGTAATGTAAATAGCTGATGTATTATATTATTAGTTAAGCACATAGCTGATCAAAATAAACTGCAGCAGGAATGTGTTTTGAGCTCACACATGAAGAAGAAGGAATGACCAAGATTGAGAATAACAAATGCATGATTCAGGTCTGGATCCAAACACATACGCAAGTGCTTACAGATAACAGCCTTGAATGCCACTGTTCTATAATGATCAATGCTTGATCATTACAGACTACTACTATAACGGTAACGTGACAGAGATTTTTCCAGACTACTAATAACTCACCAACTATATTGATGCCATTATAACTAACTTTATAACTGTGTCTTACATGGTCATAGTCTGTTCCAGCTAGTACTCTCATAAGCAATTTGTAGGAATAGTTGAAGACTTAATGTAGAGTTAGAACCATTCCCCAATTGCATCATAGTCACAATGTTCTGGAAAGAAGAGTATGGTCACAGGCTGTCTCTCACCTGACAGCTTCAGGATCGGAGACAGTTTAATGTTTAATTTTAGAGTAGTTGTAACAGAATTCAAAAACATGTCTTTGGTGCTAAAGTACTGAGGGAGAACAGGACCCAAAAAAATCACACAGAAGAGTTTACAGCCTCAGCTACCTTAGCTACCCAAGAGGAAAAGCTAAGCAGAAAGAGTTTAGAAATTTCTTTCCCCTGTGTTCTTGATACACTATGACTTTTAAATGGTAGTATTTGTTTTGGAGTCAAAGTCCAAAGCCACCTACTGAATAGCTGAACATAACAAACCAAAAGTTCTACTCGAAATTTCCATCTTTTATTTGAAGAAATTGAGGAAGGCATAAGGTTTTCTTTCAAAATAGCAATTTCAGAAGGAATAGGAAGAGTACCGTTGGAGAAAATCTATTTTTTTCATGCTCAGCTAAAGATAGCATAAAATCTCATTTCACAAGAACCAAGGAAATCTCACTGTATAGAAACAATGAGTTATGATAGAAAGAGGGACTCTTACACTGGGCTACTATGCAATAGAGCATGCAGAATTAATAGGAACAAAAGGAAAGATTAGAAAAGGATGTGTGACTAAATGATAAATGTAAAATGTTGAACTAATCATGGAAATGGGGATTAGAGCTCCAGCTACCCTCTTTTCCAGTTATTACCAGACAATAAGGCTGAAGTGATCTTACTTTCTTAATAAGCCTTTCTAAAGCAAAGATATTGGCTAAGTTGTGGTAGAATGACACAAATGTCAGTAATTGCAATATTTGCAATATTTCTGTATATACTTAAACTCTTCTGTCTGTCTTATTTGCTGTCACTTGCTTATATCTTGCTTTTACACTCCTTGGGTTTATAGAGAAGAATCTAGACAAAGTCATCCTGGAGCTCAAACTAGGGCTATTAAATGCTGGATGATGATGATAATGCTAATAATAAAAGTATCTTTTGATTAATTATACCATTCTTTTCATTTGCATGGAGCAGGCTTACATTTCCTTCTGCATTTTAATAATACAGTAATGGTTATTGTAATGAACTCATTAAATCTGAGAGTCAATATTAATGGACTATGAGAAGGATCTTTATGAACTTCATTGGCAGACTACAAATAGTGGATTAATATAAACTATAAAATGAGTCAATTGGTTGTCTAGTTCTGAGTAATCAATTTATATTACTAAAATTGCCTTAAGTTAGCAGCAAACATTTTAAAATATTGGTTCTCTATTACATGTAAATCAATAAAGGAAGGTCAGTCTAAACCAACTGCAGTTTTGGATCTGTATTTTAGCAAAGGAAATGTTGTTTATATTGATAAAAGCTTTGCCAATATTAGATCATCATGAAGATCCCAGAATGTAATGGTACTGGGTTATTATAATGTGATTTGAATGGATATCTGTATATTTTAATTTGTATAAATGTGTATGTATATAATAAATTCATGAAATTTTAATGATTTTAATTTTTGCCAGTGTATCCACTAATACTTAAAATTTTTCAACTCAGGTGCCATTTCCAAGATTTCCTCCAGGCTGCAAAAGTTAAACATTTCCTTTACTATTCTAAATTACAACTGAGTTAATTTGGTAGTGCAATTTCTTCTGTTTAATAACTGTTGCCACAAAAATTATCAGCTCTGTAACAAAATTGCGAAAGCTGACACTATTACAGGAATTGAGTTATAAAAATCCAGGCAAAAATGAACCACAAACATCAATGCCATCCTACCACAGAAATGTTTTATTAAAAAGGGGAAGGTATCATAAAGTAGCTTTAACCTTTCACCATTAGATACTTTTGCTGAGGCATCCAGGTATAACAAAATGAGACTTCCTCTACAGCAGAGACAGACATTGACAAAAACACTGTAGAACCATTTAACCTAGCTGAATTTCAGTTTTCTTAGCACTGGTAAAGATTTCTGCCTCCTGGTTTATGCTTCCAGGAGTAGTAGGATTTTTGTAGCAAGGCCAGATACATGATGAGGCAGGGTAGCCAGGAGGGTAGCCGAGTGGCAGAAAGTGGTCTTGGAACAGGATGGTGAATGGGGCAAATCGGGGGCTTTTTTGTGTGTGTGTGTTAAGTGAATTTGATGACAGTTGTCACTATCTGAGAGCTTTACTCACATGTAAGCTATCTTTCTGACGTTTTCCTATCTGAAGTCTTTCACATCCAATAGGTATTGACCTTATCTTAGCACCTTTACCTCTGAGTGTGCATGTATAGGTTTTTTTCAGCTGCTTATTTCCATGTAAACTGTAGGAACTTAACAAATGTCCTTGAAACTTAAATCCCTTTTGTTGGATTTGTCTGCCAGTTAGACGGTAAGTTGAAAGGTAGATGGAGAGATGGGTATGAAGCCCCATATACCAGTGAGAGAAAATAAATCTTGTTTCTTTATAAAGTGAGAAAAAAAAAGACAAATGCCTCAAATAATAGTATACCAAATTAAGTTCATTGGGAGCTACGTAATTCTCTCTTTCTTTTTTAGTTTTGATTTGTGTGTCCATATGGCTATACTCCTTCTAAAAAAGCTGTGAAATCCATTCCTTGTTTTCTTTCCTCAATGCAATTTGAATTAGAGTAACATATTTGTTTTACTCTCTCTTGACTCTGAAGTCAACTGGGCTCTATTCATTGGTCTGAATCAGAGGTTCAAACTATGCCTTATATAACCAACTTTCTTAAAATGTTTGAATATAGAATTTTGTTGAGAGCAAGAACAAAAAAACAGGAATGATTCTGGAAGATACAATAATGATTAAATCACTCCATATCTCTGAATTATTGCCTCTTTCAATATCCTTGTCTTACTCAGCAGGTTTCACCTTGTTGAATGCATCTTTTTTCCAGGCAGAGAACTGGTTCAAAATGCTCACACAGAGCTCAGTAGCCACAGTAAGTACCTGCTCAGAGGCAAGAAACAAACAAACAAACTAAAAGAATAGAGACCTCAACCCACTCACACAGAAAATTCTCTGGAGGATTACATGTCTTTGAAATGGAGCTCAAATAGACAGAGAGTGTTAAAATAAAAAAGGGAAAACAAAACCACATTTTTTTCTGACTCCAGGTACAGTACTTTATCCTGGTACTGTTCTGTCCTTTCACTTTTCTCCTGATCATTTGACCCAATGACCAAGCCTATAGATCTCATTATTAACATCCTTTCTTCAGTGCAGAAGAAACTTTATTGGATGATCTTTCCTGTCCTTTTTCTACAATGGTTCCAAGATGAAAACCTCCATAAAAATAATAGCAATAACTTTACTCTTTTTCCAAAGCTTTCATTTTTTTAGTGGACTTGTCAATACTTTCCAAGGCACAGAATTTATCAGTATAAAAGGACTATAACATAGATGAGTCTTTACTGTCCACCAACTACTAGCAAAACCTTATCCAGTCAGGTTATATCTATGTACTGGGAACAAAGGAGTTTATCCCTCATATATTACAATAAAATAAGGCCCTGTAGGTAGATATACTTGAAGCTGGCAAAAGTCAATTCAAGCTAAATGAACTGCAGTCTGCATACCAGCAAAAAGTAAATAAAATAAAAAACATGGTTATTTATTTCTTATTAATTAGAATATCAACATTGTAAGTGAGTGTGTAAGAGCTGGGCTCTGCCGGACGAGCAATGCCTGAAGTTGAGGTTAGGAGTGATTTCATCAGGATTCAGGATATGATTTTCCGGAAATCTATTTCCTAGTTTAGTCTGGAAAGTTGTATCCCTAAGTGTGTGTCCAGGCTTATGTGTTATTTTATGTGTCCATGAAGCTGTGCAGTAGCCACAACAGCTCCATTGCAACATCAGCTTTTTCTCTGGTTATTTCTTTCCTGGACTTGCCTCTGAGTTGGTTTGTGGACTGCAGTGGGCATGGTACGATGCACAAACCCCATAGCATTTATACTGGTGATTAAGAAGCTCTATGGAAGACCAAGTGATTTCTAAGTGGATAATAGTGTTTACTGGTGGTTATGCACCTGGTTACTGGTGGAGTATGCACTACTTCTGGCAGTTATCAAGGCCTAGATCACATCTCCCTTCTAGAAGTTTGTTTGGTTAAGGGAAGTTGTTTAGATGGCCAAAGTCAATTCCTTCATTGACGGCGACTGCTGTTAAGAAATCTGTAAGTGAGACCTGCCCCCTTCTTCCCCAAGAGCCACGTTCCAGGTAGGACAGTACCACTGGCCCCCGTTTAACCATATCACAGCTGTGCAGCAGCTCCAGCTGCACTTGTGAGGGGGTCACCAGGCTATGTCTGGCCTGACCACCTTTCCTGACCTTTATCTGGACTGGAATTGCTGCTCTGCATCCTGACTTCTTGCTGGTGAGGTCCATGCTTGCTCCTACCTTGCTATTGCCCTTTAGTCCTAGTGCGCCTTCCCTTGAAAAGAAACCCACTATTCAAACAGCCACAGGTGAAAAGGTATGTGAAGGAGAGAAGGCACAGCATTTGGATCAGCTGCAGCAGAATTTTAGCATTCAGCCTGACTACAAAGGTCTCTGCAAATACCCAGCCCAGACGGAATATCCTAAAAAGAGCCATAAGACTAAATTGCATGCTCAGTTTTAGACAACCATTATGACAACTGTCTATACAGGACACATTACTGTGATTTAAATATTTAATAGGCAGCTTTCAGCTGTCTAATCAATTTGGATTCTTCATCGTAGGATGTGTTTTCCTTTTATATGCATAAAGTACTAGCTATTCTAATGTTATATTCCTCTATTATTCTCTAACAGTGTGGGGCTACATTATTCTCTGTTGTAGAAAAAGCTCTTAAAAATCAAGAAACAACATGAGTCTCTCTTACCCTGGATTTCTGTCTTATTCCCCAAATGAATCTTCCTTTTTTTTGGGGGGGGTTTCTTTTTGTTTGTTTGTTTTTTTCCTTTTAATACTGTCTTTCAAGCTATCTTGGTACTATAGTTAATCCTTCATTCATATGTACTGTTCTTCCTCTCAATGGATGTGGGGCAGGAGACAATGGAGTTTTGCTGTTTGTTTGTATGAGCTGAGAAGCTAGTCTCAGCTGCTGTTATTGTGGTGAGTCTTTAGAAATCATTGTTATTTCCTAGTCCTCAGAACATATATACGAAAGGTCATTACCATAGTTTACTGAAAAATGATCAAATCTGTTCAGATGTAAATATAGACGATTATGTGACATTGTATTTTCCAGACTGCATGGAGGCTGCTTGCTTTAATTAGGGTACGCTGAAGAAGGAATCTGATATACAATAGCCAAAGAAATTTAAACAATCCTTTCTCCTTTTACAACTCCCTCTTTGTCTACCCTACTCATGTTTCTGTTTCTTTCGCTGTGTATCTTCACTGAGCTCTGGTGGTGAATGTTAATGATGAAATGTTCAGTTCTACTCTATCCAGTCATTCGCAGAAAATTAAGCCCCAGACACTGTATCCTTTAAAGCATAATGATACATTCCCATAAATGAATAGTGATGATGTGCAAAAGATCTCAAATTCTAATTAGTTCACCAACCAATTGAAAAAGAATAATATTTAATAGAAAAAGGCCTGTGGAAGGGGCATATTTTAAGGTCATTAAGAAGAAGAAGGTAGAAAAATTATACTGAGAATGGAATGTGCCAGGAAAAAATAAAATTTTTATTAAAAAAAATGCCTGCACAATTTATCTACCATTTTAAAATGATATTTTCCTAAGCAATTCTGCATGAAGAAATGATAGTAGGTGATATTCCTGTTTAGTCAGAAGTGACAGAGCCATTTGATTTCATGAACAGTAAGCAGGACATACGACCTCAGTAAAAATAACAGTAACCAACTAGCAGATTCAGTGATAAAATTAGATTAACATAATGGGGAGAGAATATCGGAACACTTGCTGGAGATTTTTATTTATTCTGTTGAATATCTGTGCATTACCTCATATAAATTTTTAAAAAAGTGTTATTCTAGATATATTTTGATGCATATGAGATGAGAATTTTGGGTCAAATATTTAATTAATGTGGCCAAAAGAGAAGAGATTACTTGGACAATATCTCTCACTATACACCAATTTTTATATATATACATATATTTTTCCTTCTCAGAATTTTGCTTTCCTTTACTTTTGTAGAGATCCAGTATTGCTTTCTACATGTTTTTCTGTAAGAACTTCCTAATTTTTGATACTCTTGGTTAATTGTTCTCAACATGTAAATTTTATAGATGATTTGCTGGACACCCAAAGGAGACATATAAAAAGTTCCTTTGTCATTATTACTAAAGGTTTTGACACTGAGATAGGAAAGACTGTAAATTTTGCTAGCCTTATGACTTAAACCCACTGGTTTCACACAGACTGCTCAAGACTAGTGTTGATAGAGCAATTCAGAATGTATAAATATAATGCAGCTTATTAAGAATGCAACATTTCCCAGAGATGAGTAGTGGGAAATAAAGAAGTGTTAACCTACAAATCAGAGCACAAATCATTATGGGAGTTCTGTCTAGTTTACCTAGCTCCATTCTGAGTCAGACACATTGACACCAAAGGACAAAATAAGTAAGTGTAGCAGCTTTCAGAAGAAATTCAAGAAAGGGTTGGAACAAGATGGATGACCTCAGTGATGCATAGTAGAACTGTTACAGAGTGACTTGTCACAAATACTTAAAGAGAGAGCAGTACCCATTTCTGATTTTATCCAATTGTTAAGATTTGTAATTGAGGAGCTAGGACAGTAACAGAGGACTTCCTCTTAAATTATCACTTCTATCCACTAAGATAGTAGAAGAATTTGATTTTTTTTGGTAGTTTGTCAACTTTAATAGGAAAGAATTAGTAACTATGAATGATAGTGTTGATCGTGTCTGAATACATTGGACAATAAGAATGTAAACAGACTTGAATCTGGCAGCTTTAGACCCTCATTTCTTCCTTATTAATACAGAAACCAAAATCTAAAATGCAATTAAATAAAAAAGGCAAACATACACTAGAGAGATCCTTGTATTTTACTCTGTGATAGGGCATATAGAACTCTATTGTCTTGTGATATATCATTATCTCCTTTTAAATAAAAATATCTCACATTAAATCCGAAAAGCAACAACTAAAACAAGTCCTTCTCCCCATCTTCTTTCAATTCAAGCCCTAAACAAAAAGTATTATGTTTGAATCACTTTAGACAAATTACATAGAGCACTCCTGCACACTTGTGAAACAAGGGATTATTCTCTTGTGTGGAGAGAGAACAGTACTTCATTGCACAAGATGAACTGCCTTTTTATCCTGAAGACTTATGATTCTATCATATGATTTTCTAAGTGCACACTGTATTGTGAACAAACCAAGACTGCTATCCAACAGAAAATGGTAAATGAAAAGCTATGTTGATGATGAAAGAGTTCAGTACTGAGAGATGGCCAGAAATTCCAGCTTATTCTTCTGCTCACCTGTATACCTGAGGGTGAATATCTATTGCTGTAAAAAAGCTTTAATGGATAGGTGAACAATGTAGATGGAAAGATAAGATTCAGAAATCTTGAATCTTACCCTTTACCCTTTCCATTTGGGACTAAAATTTTCATGTCTTTGGCTTTGCATTAACAGTATTGTTTTATTTGCATTCTTTGTTGTTCTATTGCATAAGTAATGATGAAGAAATTAACCCTCACAGCCTTCAGAATGTACATGTAGTCTGGTGAACCACACTGCTTGTGTTTCATTGTTCACATAAGGCCTCTAAACTGAAGGCAATGAGAGGATATTTTATCACTATTACAGAAACATGCAAGGAGAAAGCAGTTTTGAAAATTAGCAATGGGTAGAAAGCAGGTCACAACAGGCAAGGAAAAAATGATGGAAAAGGCAGAGATGATATGGTAATTCAAATCTAATCTCTACAAGTTATTTAAAAAAAAAGTTTTCTAAGGAATAAGTGAAATTAACACCTGCCATGTGAGATTCCCAGCTAAACAAGTGTTCTGCAGTCTCTTATAGTCTTTAACTTTCAGATGGACTGCTACTACTACTGCTATGGGTAATGTGCTCTAAGCCCATCATAACAGTTCACAGAGAACACTCTACTACTCTGTGATCTACTCAGCTTCTCTCTGGTAGTGTGTAATGCATCTGAACTAATGAACTAAACTAAAAATTTCAAAAGCATGTAAACAACTTAGCTTCTTTGTAAGGTTTTCAAATGTATCTGAAAATGGTGAGATGTTTTAATACTTAATCATGCTGATTCCTTCCTCCCTCCCTTTCTTCCTCCCTTCTTTTCTTTCTTCCCTCTCGTCTTCCCTCCCCCATCTCAATCCCTCCCTCCCTTCTTTTCTGAATTGTCAGCTTTCATTGTTCTCAGCTTTCATTGATTTCAATAATATTAATTGTAACAAGGCACTTTCATAGAATCCTATCAAGCACCTACATAAAACTTTAAGCCCCTAAAAGCCTTTGTAAATCTGACCCTTTTGTACATAGAAGTGCTTAGAATCATAGTAAAGGGTAATGAAATTTGGACTCTGAACTACATTAACTCAAACAGGTAGGTGCTTTTGGAAATCCTCAAACACAAGAATAAATTTGTTACTTCATTTTCTCCTGTGATTTTTTTTCCCCATCATTCCTTTAAACACATATAGGCATGTGTTTTACAGTGGGTTGTGAAGTATTTAGTACATTTCCTACTTAGTTGTGAAGTAGGAAATATGCATTGCAGTAAAACAGTGGAAATAAATGAAGATTGTGATTGATATTCATCTTGCCTAAATCTAAACAGATAACAGTACAACAGACATAAATGTATTTAAGAAGGGATAAAAAGTTTGGAATAAGAAAGAACAGTTAACTTTTTTCCCCTTTCCTTCTCTTCTTTTCCTTTCCCTTTTCTCTCTTCCTTTCCGATGCTACCTTCCAAAGACTTTTTCTGAGAGGCTTGATATGAAAATGCTGTTAGTGCTGAGAAATAACAGACTGCAAATACTGGGAATTAAGTAACTATCACTACAAGGTCCTTGAAGAAAAAAAAAAAAAAAAAAAAATAAAAAAAAAAAAAAAAAAAAAAAAAAAAAAAAAACAAGCTTTTCAAATTGCTAGAACTCAGTGAAATGACCAAGGACTGTTTTCATGGAGATAATTTACCTTATTTCCAGAGAACCTCAGGAACAGCTGGAAATCCACCCACATCATCATAAGAAAGCAACAAAGGATCACACACTTCAGGGTTCACAGGAGTACAGGAAATCAAAGAACTTTTAGTTGCTGTATCTATGCTTGTATGGTCTTATTTTGATAGTTTCCAGGGAGGTGATGAAATCCCTTTGTTCCTTTTCCAGACTCAGTTATGATTGATGAATACATAGATTAAGAATTTCCTACCATGAAGTCCAATGAAAAGAAACATTTGTCTTACACAGAAAATATATTTTTTGTTTCAATATCTGTTAAAGAGATCCTTTTCTCACAGCCATTCCTTTCCATTGCCAAAATAAGATTGAAACACAGAGGGCATATATGAACCTCTTTGACTTTTATTGTGCTTGACAAGAACATTTTCTTTTTGCCATTATGAGAATATCTTTTACATTCAAATATTTGCAAATGACCAATATTTCAATGGTAGTCTTGTGAAATTTAAAAAGAAAAGAAAGAAAAAGGAAAGGAAAAGGCAGGAAAGGTAAGGTAAGGCAAAAAACCAACAAACAAACAAACAAAAAACCTCACCCCAAATCCCAAAATGTATTTTGTATATTGAAATATCTTTTAATTTAACTTTCTTTTTTTGTGAAAAAGAGCTATTTGCAACAGATGGCTACCATTTTTATTCACCTGCTCAAATACCATCTCCTCCCAAATGTCTATAAATCCCATAGACTCATGGAATAGAATCATAGAATGCTTAAGGTTGGAAGGGACCTTAGAGGTCATCTAGTCCAACCCCCCTGCAAACGCAGGGTCACCTACAGCACATGGCACAGGGCTGCATCCAAGCGGATTTTAAAGATCTCCAAAGAAGGAGACTCCACAACCTCTCTGGGCAGCCTGTTCCAGTGCTTTGACACCCCACAGATAAGAGAGGACTTTACCTTGTATGACTCTCTGCCTTGTCTTCTTACATCGCTATAAATTTTCTTTTCTCCAGGATATTTATTATTATTTTACCTTTCCAGAGTTGGGTTATTTGTTTTACTATTCTTTCTGTACCGTTGAACTTCCCTGAAATATGAAATTTTTTTTTATTTGAAATCTGTATTAAATTCTGTCACCAAAATTACATCAACATAGCAATTAGGCATATGCTGGTGCAACTCAATGAGCAACCTGAATGTTATGTGCTTACCTGCATAATAAAGATTAAGGATGATGAATTTGTTTTTCTCCAGAGATATCACAGATTAATACTTGAAGAAATCTTATCAATGTAAGAGCAGTTCTGGAGAAATGCAAGCCACAGACACCTATGGCAGGACACTGAGCCAGTGGTCAGAACAGTCCAGTAGTAAAGGTAAAGTGTAATGCTTTTCCTAAAAGAAAGAAATCAAGTAAAGAGGACAGCAGACAAGCATGACTGGGCAAGGAGATTTCTGGAAAAGTTAAAAAGAATGTACACAATTTGGATGATGTACACAATGCAGGAAGGAAGAAGGAAGACCAAGAAGGAAGATGCAAGAAGAAAGACCAAGGCACAGCCAGTATTAGAGTTAGCAAGAGATGCCAGGGTCAACAGGAAGGGCTTCTAAAATACATTAGCAGCAGAGGAAGACTTGGGAAAAGATGGACCAACTGCTGAATGAAGTAGGTTCCTTCGTGACAGAGGATGCAGAGAAGGCAGAGCTACTAAATGCTGCCTTTGCTTCTGTTTTTACTACTAACGCTAATCCCTACTTACTACAGAGCCCAGACACAAGAGAGAGAACCAGGAGAGAGGAAACTTTCTGCTGGTCAAGGAGAATCAGGTTAAGAATTATTTAGGCAAACTGGCTACCCATAAATCTATGGGTCTGGATGGGATGCACCCAAGAGTGATGAGAGGAGTTATTGCTCAGAAACTCTTCATCATCTTTGAGAGGTCATGGAGAGCTGACAAGGTGCCAGAGGACTGATAGAGAGCCAACATCACTCCAGTCTTCAAAAAGGGCAAGAGGGAGGAGCTGGGCAATACAGGTCGGTCAGCCTCACCTCCATCCCTAGAAAGGTGATGGAGCAGCTCATCCTAGAGAGCATCTTTAGGCATGTCAAGGAAAGCAAGGACGATTGCGAGCATTCAGCATGAATTCACCAATGGGAAATCATGTTTGACGAACTTGATAGCCTTTTACAATGGGATGATGGGGTGGATGGATGAGAAGAGAACCGTCGATTTTGTCTACCTTGACTTCAGTAATGCTTTCAACACCATCTCCCATGATATTCTCCTAGGAAAGTTCCAGAAGTGTGGAATGAATGGGTGGACAGTGAGGTGCTCAAAAGCTCAAAAAGGTTTTATTATATAGATCTGCCTCTGGCTAAAATAAAAG
>JAUBOD010000123.1:408207-422447 GCA_032353885.1 Nothura maculosa
TGAGGAAGAGCCAGTCAGTTCCTTTCTCATCATCCCTGATGTTGCGTAGTCTGCTGACCTGCTGCTGCAGCTCCTCCTCTTGGAGACATAGATTGTCCACCAGCATGACTCCTGCAAGTCCTTGTTGTCCAAGAAATAATTAGGGGAAAGTTTACTTGGGGTACTGTCTGCTTGAGTATTCACATTCCCTTTTCAGGTAGAAGGTCCCCACATATCCAGAAATAATGTGTGGCAACTCTCATGCACACAGTAACTATTTTGTAACTTACAGAGGAAAGATTAATTGCAGGTACATCCTAATGAATAACTAGCAGACAACAGATACAAAAGTAGATGAGGGTAGGGAAAGATTCTGTTTGCCAAAAAGAGTTCTCTTGACTGCTGGTATGGATATCTTCTGTGAGAGCTTGGATCTATGGGAAAACAGAGTACAACAGTGTTCCTTTCCAGGAAAAATGTGGGAACTCTTTGGCCCATTCCAGCTTGACCTAATGTAGTCTGCTTTTAATCTAGAGAAAAACAGCAGAAGGTGGTAAAGGTCTTGGTTTGTTTGGGCTAATGAGAAAAAGAACGCTCTGTAATTTGAGGTTGATTTATGTGTAGTATTGATGCAGCTGAGCCATGGTGCAATGTGTCCAGATAACATGACTTGTATTCATATCACATTTGAGTATGTGATACTCTTTGAGTAATCTTTATCTATTACAGAAAGAAAAAAAGCTTTATAGAAATACATTTTAATGCAGTAATAGTACTTTTAATGTTACATTTCATTTGTAAGCAAGGAGTAGCTTGTAGACTAGAAAGCTATCGACTGAGAGAGATGTTTTACTTTTTTATCGTTATTATATTTTATTTTTTTTAAGAAAGCTTGGAAGCTTAGAAACTCAGGAAAGACTAAGGTTTTTTTTTTTTTCAACATATTATGATTCAAGTTCAACATATTATGATTATGTAAATCTCGGGATAAATGAAAAAAAATATGGAATTCCTAAAGAAATTCACCTCAACTACAGGCAGCTTATTTCTAGCTTTACTATTTTTACTGTATGGATTCTTCCTTTGATGCCTAACCTGTTTTTTTTTCTTGCTGCAATTTAGACCAATACTTTTTGTGCCTTTCACCATAGGCACAGAGAACAGATCAACAAAAACTTCTTTATGGTAGTCTTTTAAATACTTAAAACCTGCTTTCATCTTTGTGAACACTTCTCCAAGTCCTGAAATCTCTCCAGGACAATTATTTTTAGACTTTTGATAAAGCTGATCAGTTTTCTCTAGATTTCACTCAAATGGTCCACAGTTTTCATGTATTATTCTAACAGAGTGTTTTCATAGAATCATAGAATGTTTAAGGTTGGAAGGGACCTCTAGAAATTATCTAGTTCAACCCCTCTGCTTAATAGTTATGCTTAATAGTACTTAATATACTATTAAGCATAACTATTAAGTCAGAGCTTTATATTTGAACATAAGTATTTAGTAGCAAGAAAGGGGTAATTTTTCATGAAAACAGTAGATTTAATGATGTTTTGATTGATTAACTGTGGTTTAATTATATTTTTTCTTGATCTATACTCCATATAATATTGTATGTGCATTTGAAATATTAGACTTAAAATGATAGAACGGGTATTTATTAACATATTACGATATTCTATTAACAACAAACAGTATTTGCTTCATTAAGATCCTAATGTCTAAAACTGTATATTGTTTCCTAAAAGTCGGTAAAAGAGAATTCTGTTGTGGTTTTCATCATTGTCTTAAGGTAAAGTGATGGAAATTTTTGAGTCAGGCTATCTGTGTATCCTCTCCTCATTAAACAAAGGAAATAATGATAGAGAGGAATTTAACGAAAAATAAGTTTTTTTCTATGAGAAGGTCTGGCCGAAAAATTAACTTGCAAAATGTGATGTAATAGAAGCTTTCTTTTCTAAATAGTATTGTAATCCATCTTAATCTTAAACTTATATCATGACAAGAGATTCAGTTGCAAGAGCAGAAGCAGAATTTTTAAAGTTTGGATTCATCTCATCTAACTACTGACATCTTAAAGTCAGTTGTCTAATCAGAGTGAATTATTTAGATCCTCTCTATCATTAATGGAAATAGAGAAGTATATTTACCTCTTCCTCAAACAAATTGGATTAATCTAAATTTATTAGAATTGCTTATCTTTCTCCATTGAATAATAAGAGAATCTCAATATCCTTATTCTAGACAGCTAAGTGGAATAAATTCTAGTTTATATGGAGAGGGAATATATTTTAAGAGCTAGAATGAGCCACTCTTACTTTCCAGAATAGGAATACATCATGAATAATGGTAGGAAAAGTCAAAGTTTGCATATGAATTTCTAGTAAAGCGTATCAATTTGATATCCTTATCAATGTAAAAATAACAAGTTTTAGTTTTAACAGGTTTTAACTTTTAACAGTCTTTTTCTCACTTTATTAATGATGACATGAATTTTCTAAGTTTGTAGCCAGCATTATACTTTCCACAGAGGTACAACAAAGGCTACACTTATCTTTATAGATCTTACCATCTCAGCTATAAGGAAATAATAAAATACATATCCCTACCCCTACTTCAATAACATATAGCTAAAATGATAATACAACAGAAGTAGCACACTACATATATTACTTGGATGCACATATATTCTGCTATTGTTGTCTCAGCACTTTATGTTTTTTTCTGAAGCAATTATATTGTTAAAATTATCAATAATCATATCATTTATAAATGTAGTTCCACTGCAAAATAATCCTTATGTAAACCAGGTTAAAGAGAAAAGGAAGGAAAAAAAAAGAGAGAAACAAGAAAATGGAGTACCACACTTGTACTTCCTTCTTAATAAATAACCATCAGACTTGTAAAGTTTAGCCATTAGTATGTCCATGTAATATGTCATGTGGAATATAATCAGATGATAGTCCTTGCAATGTCCTTTAAATCTTCCCTGGTCCTGTCTTGAAAGTTGGGAAGCAACATGACATTTACTTCAAATATTTACTTCTGGTACCTTGAAAGTCTAGAGCAAAAATTGCTCTTAATAGGCAATTCATGGTAAAAGCGACTGAATTGCAGTGCATTGCTGCTGATAATATGGATCTATTTACTGGGTACTTGGTTAGAAGGAGAAAGAGGAGCTGGGGGAAGTCTGGGAGGATTTTCTTCCTAAAATGAATCTGCTGAG
This sequence comes from Nothura maculosa, assembly GCA_032353885.1. Taxonomy (NCBI): domain Eukaryota; kingdom Metazoa; phylum Chordata; class Aves; order Tinamiformes; family Tinamidae; genus Nothura; species Nothura maculosa. Next base: position 411,413 of record JAUBOD010000123.1, read on the forward strand.
ATGGAATGAGTTCAAAAGGTCAGCAAGGCATCAGGGGAAGTATTTGTAAGAGAGAAAAACAAAATACCGATATTTCAAGTACGCACAGAACTGTCAAACATTTATTTTTTTTAAAAAAAAAAAGTTAAAAAGAAATATGTCCAGGATAAATATTTATACCTAGGGAGAAGAAAGAGAAGTCTTGGCTGGTTAAAGCTAGGACTGCAACATATACACAAGCACATTTAGTGATATGGGCTATTGGGACTCTTGATATATAATTTCTATATATTAAACATAAAAATATATAAGGAAATTTTGCATGTGGCTAGCAGTGACTGTGTTAGGCTATAGCAGCTGTGCAAAACTATTATTTTGTGTGTGGATCCATGAGACTAAAATACATAGTCCCCAGTGAATTGAACTACACAGTTGTTTCCCAAGCAGGGCTGTGGAGGCCAAAAAAAAAAAAAAAAAAGAAAGGAAAAGGATATCCTTCCAGATGGAAGAAAGTAATTTGTTGGAGTAGCTTCACACCCCTGGACTGAGATCCCTCCTTGTCCCTCTCTGCTCAGATTCCTAACTCTATAAAGCTAAATCTGTCTCTCTTTTTTTCCCCATCTGTTAATTCCAGGCTTCAGTCTCTTGTCCTGTCCTAGCTCCTAACCTCTGACATAGCCCCTGCACACACACCTTTTTTCTCTCCCTGACACACTGTGTCCCTTCAGTGTGTTGCATTCCTGCATGCTGCTCTCCACAACCTCTCTCCTTGCTCCACAGCCACCAATTTCTTCTTCCCTGCCCCCACAGTAATCCTATCTTGCTAGAGTCCAAAAGAGGGAGCAGTGAGACCACAGAGATGATCTCCCTCCTTTCAGCTGCTGCAGGATGTGTGAATGCAGGTTGCAAGGTTGCAAGGTTGCAGTACAAGTGGAGACGTGCTCCATATGCATCCCTAGGGATCCTGGCACTGCCTGGATCTTGATCCCTGTGCAGCAGCTGACGGAGAGCACATCATGCTGCAATCAGGCACACTGCTGCTAATCTGACCACTACTGTACATCACCAAACTGCGTAAGCATACAGAGCTTGGGCATATTTAGGAAAAAAATCTGTTTATTTTCTGCCTGCAGTAGGCAGCATGGTCCTCAAGGCAGCATTAATGTCTTGCCCAACCTAGATATTCAAGGCTTTCTCTAAAATGTGGAAGTAAAACCTGTAATGGTATCTGGAATGACAGAGGATCTTGTCCATTAAATTATCTGGTAAAGGACTATTCACTATAAAAGAAATGACAAAAAAAAAAAAAAACAAGGAAAATGACAAATTAAAAAGACAGACATTAACAAGCAAGTAATAATGGAGACAGTAGGAAAATCAGAACTCTTCAGCCACTGATGGATGAGCCATTAAAGGAGTTACTCAGCCTTGAAGACTGTCAATCTGAAGTTTGCAAATTATAAGAAAAACTAGAAAAAGATAAACATTGAGTATAGTGGGATAATTGAGGAGGCTCGCGGGATGCTCAAGGAAGGAGCCAAAAATGGGGAAAAGGAAGCATCAAGCCAGATGGAGAAAGAACAAGTATGGGCAAATGAAGAGGAAGGAGGATAAATGGCTTGCAACTGAGATCTGGTCAATTTCTTTGTCCAACCGAGCTCTGTGCCTGATCACCACAGCTTATTCTATTGACTATTTTTTTCTGTGTGATCTCTATCCTTAATGTGTGATTGCAACTGAAGGAGTGGCCTAGGGTCATCAGGTCCATAGGTCTTGGTGCCACAAGCTGGAGAGACTAGCGGGCAAGAGAGCTCTGTGTGTCAACCATGGACTGAAGGCCATGGACTTGTAGGTCTTTGTCTCAGTAACTGGCGAAGGTAAGGGTGCAGGTATGTATGTGAGAGATCTCTATGCCATGAAGTGGAAAGATCTGAGTAATTTTTTTCCCTAATGCTTTTAATCTGCTGTGTGTGTGTTCATGTATGTTAAATTTGCTAGGCATTCAAGCTGGACTGGCTGGGGGGTGGGAGAAGACTTGCATCTGAAAAGATTTCAGGCCAGTATCCATTAGACAGATCAAGAGACCATGCTGATATTCAAGAAGTCTGCAACAGTGGATGCACTTGCAAATCTAGAGAATGCAGACAGATGCATTTTCACTATTGAATCTCAATCCTGATCAGCTAAAGGAGAAGATAAACAGAATGGAGTTCTCTGTACTTGCATTTTATATGTGCTATGATAGTTTTATGGGTAGAAGCTGCCAAAGGGAGCTCCTACTCTGAGGTAGTCTCTGTGTCTGACTCTATCAGTCTCCTCTGCCCATATATGTGTGTGTGTGTGTGTATATCTCTGGAATTCATACGGAACCTCACTACTGGCCAAACCTGCAAACAGGGGAGCAACAGCTTTGTCCATGGCCTTAGAATGGAGAGACTCTCAAGGAAACAGAGTGTGTCTAGCTGAACATCAGCAATGGGAAAGGAAGAGTCAAAGAGTCCAATGCATTTCAGCAGAAACACGAACAAACTTAGAAAAAGTTTATCAGAAAAAAAAAGTGTGACTTTATTTTTTTACACTAGGAAAAAAAAATCATCTAAAAATACTTTCAACAAAATTGCGTGAAGGTAAAACCAATGGAAAGGAAACAATATTTAGCAGTCTTATTTCTCCTGCATATGTAATTCATTGTCTTAGAAAATAGAAGATATTAATTGTCCTGATCCTGTTGTTTTACTGTGGTGTTAAAAAAAAAAAAGGAAAAAAAAGATGATTTGAAGATTCTAAGATTCCATACGCTTAGATGGAGCCAAATTAAGGATGCTTACTTCAGATGAACTTTGCTTTCAAATAATTAGTTTTCAGTACTTCAGTTGCTGAATCATCTCTCATAGATTTTCCTAGTAAGCTTTAATTTCTAGAACATGAAATTAATGTTTCTGCTAAAATTTAAGGACCTCTATACACTATTTCTTAGGTTGACAAGACCAATTATTTCTGAGAGGAAGAAAAAAAAAGATTATTTCTAGAGGCAATTATGAATTGATACATAGTGGCCTCATGGTTCAATGCCTTTTTTTAACATGTGGGTGGCAGGTAGATTGATATTTGGTCCCGGCAAGGGCCAGAAAACCAAGCATCATCCAGCAAATGAAAGAAGTAGACAGGGAGAAGAGGCTGGTGAAAGAGGAAGCAAGGGTTTACAGGATTACAGGTTTAAGAATTTAAATCATTGTTATACAAAAAGCCTAAGGCTGATTTTCAGGTCATGGAGAAGTGCCAGGTGTACCGTGATATAAAGCACATGGCTTCAGTACAGTTTTTATTACTGACACTAGTTTTAGTTGAGACAATATCTCCCTCTCATCATAAACTTTCAAGGATGCATTGCACTTATCAGATTTTTCTTACAAATGAGAGGTGTTATCTTTTAATCTTCTGTGTTAGCAGAGAAATACTGGGAAATATCTGCCCCTCTTTTGGATTCCTTGCTTTGCCTGCCTGCTGGGTCCTACTGCTGACAAGATTGCCTAAATTACATTTTCTTTGGTTGGAGAAGTAACACATTGCTTATATCAGGACTGTGACTGAAGCCCAGCACATCAGAGAAGCACAGCAGCACTGTGAAGCAAATATAGATAAAAACAAGACATATTTGTAAACAGGTTATGTGAGTCCCTTAGTTTTCATTCACCTGTGGTGAAAGAATGAATGTCTTATAAATAAAGCCAAAGGGGAAGATGCTAAACATCCTGTTTTTGCTTTGTAAGTATATGCATCCAAAAATAAAAAAATCCCTACTGTCAGCTACACTGTCACCTACAAGGCAACATGAAGGGATACCATAAAAAAAAGGGAGGAGGGAGGAAGAGGACAGCCTCTAAAAGCAAAATGTACTTATTTCAGAAATATGGTCCATGGTAAATTTTCAGCAGGTGTTTATTTGTGCCAGGGACATTTGCTTGATTTGACCATATTAGGCAAAATTAACTTATTTCCTGCTAAAGTGCTATTCAACGGAAAGGCATTTTGTCCTCCTACTCATCTGCAACCTGTTCTCACATCTTGGATGCTCAGTAGAATAGAATCATCTGAGAGATCACTTTGCATTGCTTTCTGACCCTTAATACATAGTGCATAAAGATCCTGCCTGAAACTCAGCCCAGTTTGAGTATGCTCCCTACACAGACTGTGGACTGATGTGAGCTGGGAAATACAATCCATATTATTCTGTGTCACACTGAAACCCCTAAGAAAAGGCTGTAAGGGAACCTGTACAGTTCCTTCATTTTTCCAGGAATTCGCTCTGTCAGGTGTGGCATACCTTTGTCTGCAAACACAGAGGTTTCCAGGGCCATTTGAACTTTTCTGGGCCCCAATCCCCCACCGCTTCCACTCTTCAACAGTAGAGGTGGGATCCTCTCCTCTCACATTTCCAGCTCCCACATATCTAATCTAATCAGACACTTTCTATAGTCAGTGGAGAGTGGTGACTCCTGACAGGCTTCAGAATTATCTGAGAAGAGGAAAACTCAAAAAAAAAAAAGCTAATAAGAAAAAAATAAATCATTTTTTGTTAGGCTATTAACAGCCAAAATTACAGAAATAGGAATCCTTTACACTGTCTGTCTACTTCTCTGTTATATTCTTTGACTGTCCTGTTTTCTCTTTCTGTGTTTCTCCTGCATCCTTGCTTGGATGTTTGGAGAAAAAATCACTTCTGAATAATTCTTCTTGCAAGACCATTGTTTTTTCTGATCAGGAGATGAGAGGGAGATGATGTCACTTTAGCACTAATTTGCACTGAATTTTGTGCTGCTATTGTAGGAGTTAATGTCCCTATTTTCTGCTGTTTCCCTCTTCATCTGTTGTGGGAGCATATCTCGATGCTCAAATCAAAACATCTTTGTCTTTCCTTCTGCACATGTTTTTGCACTATTTTCTTGTATGTAGAATTGTTGCGGCTGTCATCTAGTGATAAGGAAGGAGCACAAAGGTTACTGCAAAATCATTTAGAAAGCAGCTTTGTAACAAACTTCAGATAATCATTTTGAATCCTTAAGGAAGATTGTTTTTGGCTATTCCTTTTAGTGGTGTACAAAATACGTAAACGATCATAATTGTCTCTTAATAAATGCATATTGCATTGTATTACAGCAGAACCTCTTCTGAGATAACATGTAATGTGGATATGAAAAAAAATTGTGATGTTAGTTTTAGGGATTTAAATGTCAGCCTTTAAGAAAAATGTTTTTTTAAAGGCTGAGGAAAGGCAACCCTTAAATGAAGTGACCTCAGATGAAGTTCTTGCTAGAAAGAAAACAAAGCCATTGTAAATGTTAGGATAAAAGAAAGGGAATTGATTTTATATACATATATAAAGATTTAAATAGTTATCAAAAATGAAGTTATATATTATTTTCTATTCTCCACACTATTAGCACGTTTGTCATTTTCAGCTATATTTTCAGCATATAGATGGAGTGGAAAGCAAATATCTCCTAGAAGTAAGAGTTTGATACAAGCACATTTTCAGTGAAGTGAAAAAAAAGTTAGAGAAGATTAAAAACTTTGTTTATACTCAGACATTTCACATTAGGCCAGACCTAAACATCTACAATGCCTTCTTCCCCTGAGCTAGAAATTAACTGTATTAAAAAATACTCTGCTCCCAGGTTAATGCTTACCTGGTGCTCCATGGAGGATAGTAAATGGGTCTATTTTTACACTAAAAATAGAGCTGGAATTGAGATTGTGTTTGTCTCTCAGGAGGCATGTTTCCTTTCAGCAGTGAATAGACAAGCAACAAGCACTTGGTCACTGGTTGTTTAAAACTGCAAGACCAGCTTTGTCAGGCTTGTCCCTTTCTATTTGTGTGTGACATTGGAGAAAAGGTATTTTGGTAAATAAATAGGCAAGTTCACTTGCATGCAACACTGCACTTCACAGCACTTGTCAGTGTAAAACATCTCTCAGAACTACATATTGGAAAATGAACTTGAAGTTTCATAAATGGAAATCTCTCCACACTTGCACACATAGATAGTCAGTAATAGTAGAAAGGAGGCTTAGATACCTTTTACATGCACCTTTCTGACTGGCATCTAGTCTGTTAGAACATTTGAGCCACAAAAAACAGAAAGCTGATGTGACTGCTACATGTAATCCCTGTGAAAAGAAAACTCTTAGAGTCTTCAAGATGAGAGTCTGGATAAAATCACAGAAAGTGAAAGACACATGAGAATGATCATAATGGTCAAGGCATTAACTCACAAAAAAGAGAAAAAAAATGCTCAAGATCCTACTCCAAAATGTTCAAGATCCACAGGAAACAGGTTATGGATTCTTGTCTCACCCACTGTGCTGCTATTTAGGATATGAATTTGTAACTCTCTGATGTACAATATTCTATTTTATTGACTAGCTTGGTTGATGTCATGTTTCAGAATGTAAAAATAGCAGTATGAATGAAGCAATTAGGAGATGTCAAAAGGGATTGCACCTAATGGAGAGGAGATTAGGAGATCGAGGAGAAATAATAAAGCTGGTATCCCACATCCTCCAGAATAGTACATCTTCTTTTTTCTTATAATATTCTTTACAGTACATAGAAGTCCTATGATCTAATATCTGCAATTTTGAATGTTGACTGTTTAGACAACATTCAGGCTCCCTCAAAAGCTAATAGGTAAACCATTCCAACAAATCATTCACATGACTTATTGCAGACAAGCACTTTAAGGTGTGACGAATCCCCATACACTGGTGCCCACCTTTTCAATGGCAGCTGTGGGAGCTTAGACATTAGCTTATATAAGCTTATAGTAGAAGCTTAACTGTCAGACAGTTGCAGTTAAATGACTTAAATCCCATCCAGAGCAAATAGTGTGGTCCTGCAGAATGCAGCAAGAAAGTACACAGCAGCACTTACTTTCTCCATATGTAGACACAGGTCTTGCTTTACGATACAGCATGCTGCAGTATGTTAGAGAGTACTTACAATTTGATGTGCCAAGCAGTTGAGCCCCATTCAGTACCACTTCTTAAAAACTCATAGGTTTGTCAAAATATCTTTTTGGGTTGAAAATTAACCAACTATATGACTGAAATATACCAGTTATATACAATGTCTTTTGCTTAGTAAGACTGATGTAGAATCTCCTGATTACATAACGGAATATCTGATAAATACAATCTTTGTATGTACATAATTATACCTATTACAGTAGTGGATTACAAAACTACAGGGACTTTTCTTTTTTTGTTGTTGTTACCTTAGAAATCTCCATGGATAATCATTTCCTCTGTGAAATCTTTTTTATCCTCTACTACAGGATAAGTTCTGTCTTTCTCGATCACCTAACCTAGAAGATGAAGTGATCTGCAACAGAATTTGTAACTATACTATTGATGTATCCATGCAGAGGCTGATCTTAATGACAGCAGGGTTCCTTCAAGAATATGTATGGATCATTTACTTTTACAGTTCTTTCACTTATTAGAAGCTTACAGTTATCATTATAGATGTGCTTGTGAGCAGATGCTTTCCCAGTTAACACATTAGCTCCCAGCTAAGTACAGACTATTTAGTGCTAATGCACTTGTGTTGTCATCCAAATCCAGAGAATATTCCTACTCATTTAAACAAGATCATGTGGGTTTGCTAGATTTTTAACTTAACTTTATAGAGAGCAGATCTCCAAGAAGATCTGTTACAGAAGCAATTAATTAATTTGAAAGTAATTGGATGTAAAAGGTTATTTATAAAAATGTTTGCAACAGTTATTCTGTTTTTGTTTGTTTGATTTTTAAAGGAATGTGATATATTGAGAAAGACATTTATTGATATGGAACAATTTGTCAATATGCTTTCACAACATATTTCATCCTTCATATAATAACTTCTACATGGCTTAGCATTATTGAGAAAATGGCTTCAGACTGCTCAGCTTTAGCAAACAAACATCCTGTGAATACATAGTTCAGGCAAATGTCCTGAGCAGCGTGTTGCTAGCTATACCGATGCTGTGGAAGCATCTACCCGTTCCTGTTCCACTGTGCTTACAGATATGCAAGGTTCTGGGATCAGGAATCTTGCTCACTGGGAAACACAACTGGAAATATAATTTATTCCAAAGAATTTTATCTTTTGGATACCAGCTGGGTAGCAAGAGTGTTGATTGAAGGCATGTAAAATGATGCATTGAATATAGGCTTTGGGTGTCAAGGCCCATGTTACACAGCTGGGGCCATAAAACAAAAATAAATTTTCACTTTACTAATCTGTGCATTAAATAAATTTATCAAAATAAAGAAATACATGAAATGGAGATTACAGTTCTTTTAAACTTTTAATCAAAGGCTTAATGGCAGAATATTATAATGAAGACCCCGCATGATTAAGTCTTCATTACTTGAACACTAAATTCATTAGTGTTACTATGAAGTTTCATAAATTATTTAAACTAGCCTTGTCAAAATAAATGAACAAAGTACATTCTGCAATGCCCTAACATTTCTTTTTCTCTTTTTCTGCCTTATTCCCATTGTGCTTACTTGTTTGCTTGATAGATCACAGAATTGGTTGTTTCACAGTAGAGATCTGCTTCAGTGCCTATTAATGTTAGTGGGAGTCTTACAGCTAAGCTTGGTAGGAGTTTGAGTGGGCCCTGAGTGTCCCAGTATCAATGAAAATAAGTCATGTTCTATTGTTATTGCTAATTAGCCTTCAAGCATTACAGAGCAGGGTCTGTCTTTGACTCTCTGATTGTACAGCACTTAGCACAATAGGGCCTCCATTCTGATTGGAATAGCTCCATTAATGCAATAGTTCTCCTGTGAATGCAACTCTTTTTAATCTCTGCCATGTGCCCAGGGTATTTTTAATTAATTACTACTCAGTACCTGCTTACCTTTTTGAAAGTTTTAATCTGTGCAAAACAGTGTATAAATAAAACATGCCATAAGATCTGTCAGGGAGCTGTTATCAAGAATTATGGGACGATTGTAAAAGCTTTCTTAATAATATTCAAATGATCGAAACAGGAAAAATATGATTGAGAGATAATTTAATATATTTGTTTAATATACACATATACACACAAAACGAAACATACATATATATATATATATATTATATATATATATATATGTATTTATGTTTATGCATACATATGTAAGAACTTTGGGCCAGACTGTAAATTGCTACATAAACAGATGAGCAGCTGGCCATGAATTCCATGAGAAGTATTCTTTTGGATAAAACCGACATAGCAGACACCCCAAAACTATGAAGAAGAAAATGGGAAAAGTGTTGTGTTTCTGAAGGGATGTAGCAATGAACATCTGATATTAATTCTTAAAAAAAACCCCACACTTTTAAGGTTATGTAATTATTCTACTTTGAGTCAAAGGCTGCAGCCTTAGAGTCACATTAGATAGAAAGAATGTAAGAATTTTATAATATGAGGCATCAATGGGAAAACTAAACTCAGGTCACTGCTGTAGGTCAGTGTTTCTATAATACATTTGCAATTGCAGATACTTTAATTTCTATGAGATTACTAATACAAAATGAAAAGGAAACTTAATGTTTGAACTTGATTTACAGGAAAGTAAAAACAGACTTTACTCCTAAATACATAGATACAAGATAAAAAACAAAATAACCAAAAAAAATCAACAAAATCTCAGAAGATATTTTAATGGAGAAAACTAAGTGATCCAGGCATCTGTAGCATCTGTTTTTCACAGATATAAAGCATTCTGTTAACTGAATCAATTCAGCTTTGGAGCTCCATAAGAACATTGTGCAGTGAGTGTAACTGCTTGGGAAAAGGCAGTATTTAACTGCCTTAACAGGCATATTTTAATGGTTCTGCTTTGTTTGGCTGGATGGATTGCAATTAGTGTGTGTGTGCAATTACTGTGTGAAATTAGTGCAAGTATGTTTGTGTGAAGTTTCTGACACTTTTCTCAATTTCGCAGTGGCCCCAACTTAATAGTCTCAGGCAAGGCTAGCGTTTTTTTTTTTGTTGTTATTGTCGATGTAGCAAAGTGATGAATAAAATATTACCTTTCTGCATAGTCATTGTCCAATTGATGGGAAAGGCAAGCATTCATCCAGCCATAGGCTTAAATGCTAAACTCTCTCATCTTGCCCTTACACCTCCATAGGATGAATGCATAGCCTCTGACATGGCCATGCACTCAGTAGCAGATGAAATCTCCCAGAAGCCTGTTGCATGGGGCAAGGAGGTCTCTGTAGTCACAGAGCAGTGGATCCAAAAGCAATTTTATTTGTCACATGAAATGAATTTGCAGGAAGCCCATTCATGGCCAATCCCTTAGGAAATATAATCACAGCAATATCCTTCATGGTTTTTATTTGTATGACATAGGGAAAGGACAGTTGGTTCTCAGAAGCACTGTTTCAGTCTGCCTGTTTGGAGATTCTTCCCTGCTTTGCTACCTTTCTGGAATACTCTCATCTAAAATAGTAAGAATGCAAGATTTCTGTCTCATAAAAGTTTATATTCTGCAGAAATTCATAGGTCTACCAGAGAGGACTGTCATGGTGTAATGCCACATTCTGGCTCAGTTTGAACCCTTATAGCAGATAAATATGAAATGTCATAACAGATGTCTACTTAAAATGCAAGGGCTCTGCTAGTGAATCTTATGTAAGGTTCAGCATCGCTTGTTCTCACAGTCAACATTGAAGTGGGTCTGGCTCCCAGCCCAGGCCTCTCACACAATGATTAACCTGAGACTGCATGCCACCATCTGGTACTGTCTCAGGTAAGAAACACATACAAATGACTGAAGAGTTATGCTTTTCCCTCTGTAAGCAGAATTATGTTTGAGGAATGGCACTTTTTTTTCTATTTCCCAGAAGAAATGTCTTAAAGTATTTCTCATACAGATAAAAGTTACAATTGGACTTTAATTGTCTCAAAAAGCTCCTTCCTTCCTTCCTCCCTTCCTTCCTTCCTCCCTCCCTCCCTTCCTTCCTTCCTTCCTTCCTTCCTTCCTTCCTTCCTTCCTTCCTTCCTTC
>JAUBOD010000123.1:449775-472904 GCA_032353885.1 Nothura maculosa
TTCCAGCTAAATATGTTGGGTCTATTTTCAAATGTTTGTGAACGTAGAGTCTTGAGGGCTGCATGGAACATATAGTTACTCTCATTTTACAAATGAAAAATATGAGTCACACAATGAAGGTGACTTAAGTTTTTTTTTTCTATTCATCTTTCACTATGCATTTCAGTAATTAATTATTAATTGCCCCAAAGATCATGTGGTCATGTTAAAATGATTCATCTGGAAGTTCAGTTCATTGAGTGGAAATTTGTCCTCTTACCATGTTTCATGAGGGACATGGGACCATCTATAGTAGACCTTTGGTTGATAGTCTTGACTAAACAATGTCTTCAATCAACAAATGTTCCATGGTTGAGATTAATTTCACCTCACTTGCAAGTATTCAGTCTTGGAACTCACCTGTCTTGCACCCTTTTGAAGGAGTGGAGGTAGGTGATGATTCAGGTCACGGGTGAAGGAGATCTTCAGGTAGGTACTTTGAAAGATTTTTTTTTACTGCATGTTTAGCCTTAGTGGCATCTCAGTGTTTTGGGATACAGCCGCTTTCTGCATAGCACATTATTTTTGTGGATATAACACTAGGATGCTTTTTTTTCCTGTAAACTTTGGAAAAGAGGCCTAAGGATGTCAGTGAGTGCTCTGGGGTCTATGCTTAGCCTTCATATTTCTCAAGTGTGCTTTTTTGTTAGTAATTTTTTTTCTACATATCAAGCTAAATTATGTATAGAGAAGTGGCAAAAGGAAGGACAGTATTTATGTTTTCAACTCCTGGTTTTGTCTTACTTCTGAAAGACATGAAATGCGTTTGACTATCATAGCTTCCATTTTGAGTATTTCACATTTAATTCTAGTGTAAAAGTCTATGGTCTGCTTTCCATTGCATCCATTTCCTCCCATCTCTCTCTTTTCAAACAGTTCCAAAAACTACATTTGTACTACAAAATCAAACAGTGCAATGGCTTATTCAAGTTTTGTTCCCTGATTCAAAAGATTTGAGCCTTTTTAAGTAGCTGTACATACTTGTTCTTAAATAACTAGAATCAAGCTCAAAAAAGAGAAATCTGATCTCACCACTAATTTCTGTGTGTATAAATATAGATAACAGCACAAAGATGGTGCATTTTCATTGTGCAGAAAGACTGCACTGCTAAATTAATTCCAGCTATACCCTGCAGAGCTGTGCCCATGTTAAGTGGATATTTGATTGTATTCAGCAATTGCTACCTGATCATCAATGACTGTGAATCCATTTGTGGCACCACATAAAATTCTCCCTCACTACTTACATTTCTAGCTATTGTAATTTCCCCAAAGAGATAGATTTATTTTACCCAGCTACAGTACGTGAGAGATTTATCAGTGCTGGACATTGTACAACTACTAAATGACCCTCCTGGAGTATATGACAAACCACATTTTTTCCCTTTTCTTTCCCTTTCCTTTCCCTCCCTCTTCCCACCCCCCACATTTGGTTAAGGAGACTTAAGAAAAGTGAAAATTAATTCTAAATTAAAGTTCAAAGCATCACACCTGGGCATTGTGTTCCTTCAGTGCACCACTGCGGTGACATTCAGATGTATACTGTCATTAAAATGCACTCAGGCATTTGGTGGATCATATGATGATGATCTGAATCTCATGACTTATAGTCAATGTGTCAGATACTCCGGTCACTGGGCATTTTTTTTTAAGCAGTGTCAGCCACTGAGGGATGTCAAAATGTTAGAAAGGCTATGTCACTGTTCCAGCCGTATTAAATAGAAGCTTCAGTATCTCCTGCACAGTCTCCAGTCAGCATCTATTTGTCAAGTAGCTGATAACTTGAGGAAAGGCAAGAGGATAACACAAAAAAAAAAAGCCTTTCTAGAGAACGGGGGAATGCTTAATTTCTTACCGCTGTTTAAAGGGTATGTTTTTTCATTACTTAGGTTACATTCATGTATAAGGATTCTACATTTCCTAAAACATTAGTGAGAAACGAAAAATGTTCAAAAATCTAAATATATGAATTGAATATTTACTTTTAAAAGCACCTGGAACACAAGTTTATATCAGTAGCTTCCTATTATTGAGTATTAAGCAAATTGTATATTTAACTCTTCAACAGGAAATACTATTATTTTTACACAGCACCCCTTCCACAGTTTTAAAAAAGGGGGGACACTCTTACATGTTCCCCCTTTTTTTTTTCCCTCCCCAAGGATTGTTTCACGAAGGCCACAGAATCTTCTGTCTACGTTAAATTGGTTTGTACATTTATTAGTTTGCATTGTTTTGTAGTTGGATTTCTCAAACTGCTTATATTGTATGTTACTCTTAAAATCTTTTTTATTGGCAAAGAGGAAGCATACCTTTTATACATAAAGCCAGGAGTTTATTCTTAGTGTGATCACAATTTTAACATTCTAATTCAAGGATCGTATTTAGTTTATATCTAATTATTATCTAATTACCACAGAGGAAAAAAAATAGTAAGGAAGTTGGAATACTCCTATTAAAAAAAAAGAAAAAAAGAAAATCCCCACTAATAGTAATAATTCAATAAAAGCTAATGACACAGTTGTCAGATTCTACCTCTTTTTCATTGGTGTTACGGCTCATCTCTCTTCTGAGTCTTAGAATCAGTAGCTTTGAACTGCTGGAGAAGGTGCAAGTCATCAACCTCTCTAGTCCTTCACAAGGAGGAAGATGATGTCAAAGTCTCTGCCTTCTTGTTCCTCACCCCAGAGTCCCTTGGGAGTCATTTTTAGTTACAGGCTTTTACCCCTCTCACTTTCTTCATTGGCAATGCCACATTGCATACATATTGAGTAAACCAAATCAGCCACTGCTGCCTGGCCAGTTAAAAGAATTTCTGTCATGACTAAACCAAGTAAAAGCAAACTACACGTTTGGTTAAACAAGGGCAGAACAGGCCTGAAACATGTCAGTCCTGAGGCCTTGCAGGCTCAATACAAAGTTTATGGCCTGCAGCTAGCAATGGCAATTCCATTATACAGAGCTGCACAGTGACAAATATCTTAGATATAACTTAGTTAATATAGATTTTATATGCCCAAAGATGGGAAGAAAAAAGCTGTCATTGTTTCAGCTAGTCTGGAAGTTAGATTTGCAGCAACTTAGAGCAGGGTTGATTTTCACTCTTTCAGTCTGCCCATATGGATTAGGATTTTGCAATTTATTCTGACTGGTTACTAGGATCAAAATGCCAAGTGCAAGTCCTTTACAGTTTTGCATGTGCGTCAATCTTCGTACTAAACCAAATGTGTAGCTGAGGCCTTTTGTGAGACAAATGCAGAGACATTGATGTAAATGCTTCTGAAGATTTTTATTTCTGTTCTGAATGAAAAGCGCTGCTTCCAAATCTGGTACATTGTACCAGGGCTGTGATCTGATTGAAGAAGCCTCAGTTATGGTCATTTTATATAGCATAATGGCACTATTATTTCAGAGCAACAGGAACCATCTGGTGACATTTCAGCTATGGAAGATCTCTCTTTTCTAAGACAGAATCAAAAAGACTTATTTTTGCAATAATTATGAGGATGAGACAAATTCTTTCTTTTTCTTTCTCTTAGTTCTTTTTTTTCTCTTTTTTTTTGTCTTTTTTTCCTCTCTCTCTTTCTTCAATATAGTAGCTGATGTAAGATAATAAAATAATTATTGGATTGGAAGATGGACCTGTGCATCTGTGATTTCTGATGAACCATTTGTGACATTTCTTATTTCTGCTTAACATATAAATTCATCCTCATCCCTAATGAGATTCTATATAGCATAAAAACATCCATCTTAAACTATTTTTTTATGGAAACACCTCCTATCTCCTATCTAGCTGTTAGCTTTTGTCAATTATGGCTGAGATCCTCACATGAGATGTAAATATATGACTTGAACTAATTTGATGTACTAAAGATGAATATTCCTTCTTATATCCCCTGTCCATTTTGGAGTAAAACTTCTGTTATTGGTAGCAGTGACATGCATTGGAATTAGCTCTTTCTGTATGTTAAATCAAACCTACTATATAACATCTAAATGTTTTTGTCGTGGTCTCATTTTGTTTTCTTTTTATACTTGTTAAAATTTCAAAATAATAGGAAACAGTAAGAAGAATATTATTCTTAAGCCTGGCAGAGGTGAATCAGCCAAATCTAAGGCTGAAACGACAAGCACATCAGTCACTGACACAAACCAGCTGCCAGGCCTCTTTATATGCAAGTCATTCAGTGAGATATCAAAACGTGGAAAATATAATACACCTACCAACATTTCTTGTTGAATTAATGCCCAGGTGAGTTCTTCTGAAATACTGCAGTTGTATCTTAGCAAAAACAAGAAGCAGTAAAGCATCATACTTATTAGGACCCAATTTGCCACAGCAGTAGTCAAGTGCTTCAGCCTCTCCCAGTGGCAATGGGGAGGGAGAACTGGGGATAGGGGAACTTAGATTAAATTCATAGTGCAGTGCACATTTAGAATCCAGTATTGACAGCTCTAATTACACACACCTTTCCACCACAAGTTCATTAACTAAAAGGAAAATGCTAGAAACAGCAGTATCAACTTCTCAAGGAAATAAATAAAAGCAGAGCCAAACACTTCAGTTTCTAACCTTTCCTCTTCCTTTCTGACAAAGCCCCATATGTTATTCCCTGCAATTATGTTTAATTTTAAAGAAGAGAAGAATAGAGGACAAAGAAAAAGCAGGCTGGATATTAATCCTTCCTTCAAAATATACCTTGAAATGTTATAGGCATGATGCCCTGTTTGAGTATTTTCCTAGCTGCTGCTGCTATTTAAAAATTAAGGAGTTGCAGCTACCCTTTAATCTTCCTCTAAAACAGATGAAGTATGGACTTTATAAAGCCTTAGAATAAACTGTTGCATGTATGTAATTAATTCTCTTCACTGGAAAAAGATAGCCTACATGGTAAATGCTCGATAAGTTGAATCCCAACTCTCCAGAAGGTACCACTGAGAAGGCATGAAGTTTAATACTTAGCTGAAGATAAGAGGAAGACCTGTAGGACATTAGTCCTAGCCTAAGTAAAATTGCCTATGGCAGCCATATGCCTGATAGAATATCATAATGAAACCACATGCTAATTTTAAATGCTTGTTCCACCAGAAGAGAAACTGATAAAAGTAATAGAACTGATAGAACTGATAAAAATATCAGCATATCCCAAACAAGTAATTGAGACCATCCATTCAGTCTTACTGCAGTTCATAGATTAGGAATAATAAGAGGAGAGACTTTGTAGTACAGGAGACTGTGCTCTCTACCAACAGCTTGCGAACTTCTTACATTTTTGTTTTTTTTTTCACAGAATTGCAGTACTTCTATTGCATTTCACTTTCTGAGAGCTTTAGCTCTCTGAATACTTTCCTGTAGCTTGAGCTGAATAGGATCCTGAAAATTACCTCTATATAAATTAGAAAGATTTCATTTCAATCAGTACAATTGTCTCAATTCTTTTAAAGCTGACCATTCTTTGGAAAGTTAAGGTTTATGGCCTAGGCACTCACAAAGCTGTAGAAATATATATTTTTTTGCCATATCACTTTAATTCATGTAATTTTATCCTGTTCTAGCAGATTGGCCATAAAATCTGTCTAAGATCAACTTATATATTGTACCAGCAAACACATCCTTTCTGAATAACCATATCTAAGGAATTTTAAACATCTCCATTCTAGGTACAGTTCCCTCTCTTTCCTTTCTGAGTCCAGGTCTGTATGTTTGGTTCGACTTTCACATGCTTGCTATGGTGAAGTCTGTTGGATCTTTGATCCCTTTGATCCCCTTAGGTGTGAAAATTTCACTTCTGAGAATTAATGCTCTTCTTTTTTATCATCATGGCTCCACAGAGATTAAATCTGTATTTTTAGTGCTCACAGGATAAGGATAAGGTAGTCCATGTATTAATTATTGTGAAATCTGGATTGATCTAGGACATGTAATTCACTTGAGCTACAAGGGAATATAGTTCATATAACAATTTTTTTTAATGAACTACCTATGTTAAAAGAAGGGTGACAGGAAATCTTGAAGAAACCATAATTTCTCATGATCATGTGAGGCCATTATTGGTAGTCCAAGTAAGTCTAATGCATGCCTAACTTTGGACAAGCTAAGGAAAAGTGACCACAGTGAGTAAAGAAGTCCTGTTTAATTTTTCCATTGTAGAACTATATGGTCAAGATTTCATAAAATATTGGAGTGGTCTAAAATGGCCATGGATGAACTCACCACTTATTCAAATTTTAAGTAATTTGACCAGATGAATAATAGAGTGACACAAACTCCCTTGATACTTTCAAAGAACCCATGATGCATTCTAACAATTCTTTTTACAATATTACTTTTCTAGTGACAGAGTCAGTTTGAATGATTTGTTTAGTAACATTAGTAACATGAATAATATTTTCAAAGGAGAAATATGAATCAATCCTTATTGAGATGGAAATCAGTACTTTATCCACAGATATGTCATGAAATATATATATTTTTCTTTTTACACAAACTGTAGAACTTTACAAAATAGCAGAACTTTATACCTTCAAAAGTGTCCAATCATTTATTATATCTTTAGAAAATAATATTTTATAGACTTCATGAATATTTTTAATATGCATATGATTTAGCTTCTCAGCTAGTTGCAGAATTCAGCTATTACTATGCAGACTGCTGTAGAGATTACTGCAGTCTTTGTCATATTACCTACTGATGATTTCTTTTTGTCCTCGCTCTAGATATTATTCATTACAAAGCACTTTCTCTCAATAGATGCATTAATGTTCTGACATGGCAAAGTATTCTTATTCTATTAAGAAATTCTGATGTTTCATGAAGAAATGTCATTTTTTTAAAAAAAGATTGAACATCACCCATCGAGCAGATGTAGCAGAGGTCTTTCTCCCAGTCCTGCTGTTATCTAGCAGGTACAAAGTATTTGACAAGAGCATTCAAACAATTTTTGTCAATTACGTTTCAATTTAGATTGTCTAGTTTTTGGTTTTTTTTTTATGTTTTGGTCATGTAATTAATAGAATTTTATCCTTGGTCTTCACTCAGTCTTTGGCCTAACTGTTTGTACAGCTACCCTGTTGCTTGTTTCCAGATAAACCACCTTCTTAAACCGAACATTTCACATAGCCCTGCAATATCAGATGATATTTCTCAGATGGAATGACAAGATCACATTTTCTCTCTCGAAGAAAACTAGTAAAGCAGCTCTACAAAGTCATCTGATTTATGTAGCTTATACACGATATTCAAAGAAGTCCTAATCAATTCCCTCATTCCACATCCCTCACACATGATCAGGGCTATAAGGAGTACGAGTACTTGATAGTTTGGGTTTAATTCAACTTGTTGGCATGTGCTGTAGGACTGTTTTCAACTAGATGCTCTGTTTCCGAAGTAAATAATATGATCATAGTTAAGAGGTAAGCAACCTCTGTATGAAATATCTGATTCTGAGTGAACTTTTTTGATGTACATTTTCAGAAAGAGAAAATGAAAAGCAGAACCAAAAGTTTGTGCAGTGCACTCAAAGAAAATATATTATTTATTTTTAAAGAATATGTATTTAAAGTAGTTAGCTCAGATCCAAAGTTTCAACTGCTTTGTATTTATTCTCAGGTTCATAGGTTTTCTGTGTGCTCTTGTAATTATATCAGTAGTGCCTAGAAAAGCCATTTCCCCTTTTAAATATGCAAAATTCATCAGTGATTAGTAAACATCTGTTACCAGGTCTGTTGTAGAATATCATCTCTTTATCAAGCTACAGTGATTGCATTTAATATGTTCCAGTGATTCAAAAGATTAAAAATATAAAAAAATAAAATTTTTGACGTTTCTTGTTTATAGATTCATTTAGATTTGTTACCTTTTTTTAAAATGATTTCTCAGTAGATCAAATCTTGAAATGTTTAAATTGATATATTACTAGGTAGATAACTGCTAAATGATGATATCTGTAATCTTTCAAGACCAGTGGAGGATTTTTTTTTCTGTCCAAGAAATTAGTTGAGCTGAAAAACTAGAGGATGCTATTGATATTACATTAACTGGATCTGATGCTGTATGTTTTCCAGGTCACAGGATGTCCCTACCATCATTAGAGCATTACCCAGATTCTCAGCATATGGGACAGATGGGGATGCCAGGAATAAATGCACAGATAGATCTAAAAAGCATGCTTTCAAATGTTTCTGTGAAGGAACAGAAAACATAAAGAAGAATGCAAGACCAGATAATTCAATTCACATTTGTTGCTTTATGTTGCTCTAGAGAAAAATCTCAGAAGTAAACTCTGTTTAGAGTGACTGAAATCCATTTCTAGCTACTTATCAGTGAACTTGGTGCCCAAAATTACAGTATTTCAAGTTGAAGTGAACCATATGTTGATAAATGATCACATACTTAGATTCTTCATAGTGTAGCAGACACACCAGCTGTATCTGGTTTCATCTTACTTCAGTGAGGAACTTAGGGGTATCAATTTAACAAGTCATTTAAGCACAGCCTTATGTCTTCTTTAAATGTTTTGTTGAACTTGGGTAATTAATTCAAAACTAAAATTCCCATCCTGCAAGTGTTTTCACCTAGAAACACTGATGAAGTTTATGAATTACTGTTTGGCAAAAGATTTTGCAGAAAGAATGAGGTGAAGTATAAAGTATCCACCTCCAGTCTACTGAAGGACGTAGTGTCAAAAACTTTTATAGTCATGGGATATCCTACAGATAGATACCACTGGTATCTAGCACACATAGCACAAGTTTGACCCTGTATGAAAGCCACTATCACTCTATGCAGGCAAAAATGATTGTGCCTGAAAATTCCTGTGGGTAATTAGGGGATTCTTTTTTTTGACATACATTGACTAAATATATGAATTTATGTATATTTTTTCATCCTTCCAAATACTGTGAATTTATTTCTTTCACTTTTGTATGCATATTCTGCTAACAACTTAAGAGTACATGTGCATTGGACCACAACTCAGCTGTGTGCTCATCTTTTTCTTTGTTTTAAAATCAAATTACTTGCAAATACAACAATAGAACTATTTATATATCTCATGCTAAATACAAACATTTAAATGGAATATATTTACATTCACTAATCCCTCTAATCCCTTGTGAAGTAAAAATCTTTTTTTTTTTAACAGATGTGAAAATAACAACTAGAAACTGATTCATTTTGGCCTCATACATTATGCCTTTGTAATGCAGGCACAGGTAGTCAGCTTGATATCTGATCTGAAAGATATAGACTAGACCATGTGTTAATTTCTTTTATTGAGAGAGATGTACTTATGATTTCATTGTGTAAAATTCCAGAAAATAATATTAAATGAATATTCCTTATAAATTACATTATAACATTCATTATGATATTATTAAATAAGATCTGAAGAAATTCAGGTAGCAAATAATGCATAAAAGTTGGAGTTATGCATCTGCAACCCTTGAAGCTGAATATATTTGAGTGGTATCTCCTTCTGTGTCCTTGGAGTGCCAAACTGTCTAGATATTCCCAGAACATGTCTAGTAGAAAAGACTTCACAATAAAATCTGCAGGGGTGAGACAAGTCCAGGTGTGTTCATTTCTGAGTTAACCAATGGATAAAGACTCAATCTACCTTTGGGTTCTGCAGAACCTAAATCAAGGATCAATTTTATTTGTTTGACAATTATTTAGGAAAAGAATAATTGAAAAAACTTAAGTTGAGAACCATTTATCTCAGATAATGGGATAATTTCCAGCTTTATTGTAAGTCTTAAATTCAAGTCTTTCTTCCATATCAGAAATTTTACATACATTTTTTTAAACTCTTCTAAATTCATCTTGCTAGCTCATTTGCCAAGTCAACTAGAGCAGAGAAGGATATCACTGTCTGTCCTTTCTTTTAGGAGAAATCAGTTTTGTGATTTACTTATCTACTTCCAGTTTATGATTTATATCTGAGAATGCTGAGCTAAGATAAGCAGTTCTTTTCTGTCTCAAGAAACCCAGATATCTTCTGAAAATGGAAGACTTACTTACCTTTGCCATTTTGGAGTGCCTAACTCGATGTTAGCTGTTCAGCATTCTTAACGTTTAATTTTACAGCTCCAACTTTGGTGCTTTAAAGTTGAGTATTACTACATGTCTCTTTATTACAGGTTTTAGCCCAGCAGACATGCTCACCAAACCCTCCACATCATGTTTTGAAGCCATTAACATAATTAACATCTCTTGTTTGAGGCCAGTGTCTTTCAACCTTTTCTTAGAGCTTTTTTGGCTGTGTAATTCTGTCTCTGCAACAGAGCTAGCAAATGCATCTATGTTATCTACAATTTAAAAGAAGTAATTCTGTTGTGCTGTTGCTGTATGTTTCAAACAAAATAATAGGTTGTTGACCTTGTTATGTTTGTGCATTCATGAAGCACATCACCAAAACCGTGTAACAAAACACTGTGGTCTGTTCTAAAATTATAAAAGTGAACTAAAAATGTGATTATCTCACTGGCTTGTAAAAAAAAACAGTCACGCATGCACATTAGCATAGGTATCATATCCCTGCTAATTACATTTTCATTGTAAAGCCAGCAATCTAAGGTAACAGTCACAGCCAAGAATTATAACATTTTTCAATTTTATTTTTTCAAAATTAAGAAGCAGATTTAGGTGTTTAATTCATCTGCACAAAAGATGCAGTTTTATAAATCTATTCGTTAAAAAATGAGTACTTGTTTCTATGTGTAACAGTAATCATATATATGCATGCATATGTGCTCATACAACATAGATTTCTCTGATTTAGTTCCAGTCTAATTTGCCTTCTCCTTCATTCTGGTAATGCCATAACCTTCTCTTATTAGCGCACCATGAGTCCTTGTTCTCTACCATGTGTGCTTTTCTTGAGGTCACAACAGGTCATACATCTCCCTTGAAAGAGGTGGTTATCAAAGCATCCGCCATCCAACAGAGATATACTGTAACCGTGAAACAGTTTAAGTGTTTCACTATCATAACCCATTGATTAAGGTCACCGCCACCATGGTTTTGTCTCATATCAAGATCACAGTCCCTGAGCAGTTTATTAGCAGTCACCTGGATTGGCTTTCACAGTCTGTGGCAGAGCACCTAACAGAAATAATTAACTACATTGTTAGAGAGTCCCCTTGCTTGCCTTTGCTCCAAATGTTCAGGCTGAATAGTACCAATTTTTCTTCTGTTGATATTTAACTATAAAGATACTTTTTTCTGAAGTATGCAGCATAAGATTATTGCATTTCTCACTAAAGGTCAGTTTGATCAATTACATTGTAAAAAGGAGGTGGGAGCAGAATGAAAATCTTAACTGTGATTCAGCATGAGGTATATTGTGTGTGTGAGCATTGCTTTGCTTACGACCCTTATGTAAGAGATTTATTTTAATATATTGAAATTTGCTACTTATTAGTAACATTGCCAGGAGGAAATGAAGGTAAAGGTAGCTAATTAGGTAATATATATTTTCATTGAAGTAGGTAAGTATCAGTAAGATGATTTTTTCCTTATTTTCTTCGTTTAATAATCATAGATTTCATGTGGCATTCTTTCTGAAATTTATCCTACTAAAAAGGCTTTCATCAGAAATTGTGAGCAAAAACTGAAGTGTTAGTACAAAATTGACCTCTAAAAATGTTGTGGCTGTGGAAAGCAAGTTCTTTAGGAAGCCTGTGCAACAATGGACTAAGATATCACCATGTAGATTGGTTAGAGTTAGGATGCAAAAGCTATAAAAATCCTCAAAATGAATAGCAAATTGTATGCAGAATTAACTGGGTGTTTTAGAATAGTAAAATTATTTTGGTAGAAACATTTTTTATGAGATATGAAAATAATATTTCATGCAATTTTTAGCCTTTAAAGAGCTGGTGACTGTTTTCCCAATAGTTTACAAGCTATTCTTTTGTTTATTTGTTTGTTTGTTTTTTTTTACCGTATTTCAGTGGAAGTAGCAGATTCTGTTAAAATTGGTCTGCTTTACTCATTCCAAATTTCCTTATTCCTTGCCTGACAACTACATCCATCTTTAGGAGAGGAAAAGATATAGCACTAACAGGAGTGAATAACACTCCTCTTGATGGACTGGATTTGAACAACTGCTGTAGTGTGTGCCAGAGGCTGCGCACTTTCTGTGACGAATGAAAGGAAGAAGATAACTCACACAATCACTGTAAATCATGCATTTGTGTGTCTGGGTGTGGTACTGAAAACTGCTGATGGGCTATTTCAGATTCTACCTTTTTTCATAGAAGAGCACATTTTATAACTGAGGAAAGTCAGAAGTGTCAGAAGTGCAGATTGCGATGAAAGGTGGAGGAGGAGGCAGAAACTGATATTTAGGTATAAAAATGATATGCAGCCCACTGGTGTAAAGGTGAGGAGTCTAACCAGTCTAGGTATTAATCTGAAAATTAAAACAGTATTTCTGGCTTTTTTAGTTAAATAGGAGCCTATGTTTCTTGTAGATAAGTTAATAGCCTAAAATGATGGAAACTGCACAACTTCACTTTGCCTTAGGAAAGTAACTTTCAGAGATAAGATGTTTCAGGTAATAAATATATGTCAGTCACGTTTAGACTACAGATAGGTCTGGCTCATATTTTGCTACTCTTCGCTTCTACCTACTCAGCTTTGAATTCTAACTCACAGAGAGCAATACATTGTGTTTGAGTTGGGAATATGTGAAAGTGCTCTACAGGAAGTTGGGTCCCTTCTTCCAATTCTTTCTATAGCTTACTGAATCTGTGTTTCAAACTGTGGTCTTTTAATGTGTAATACTATTACAAGGTGACCTTGTCCAAGTTAATGTCACTGTATTGTACTGTGCAAGAACATTCACAAATTGTAACTGCAGCTTCAGAATATCACAACTTTTAGGATGACTTTATGACTGATTGGAATCAATAGTTCATGTCTTCAAGCTGTACGTCAGTGCTGAAGGCTGCAGATTTGCTTATGTAAATGAAAGTTTAGCATTGGCTATAATCATTTGATTTCAGAGACGGAGACAATAAAGAAAAAAAAAAAAAGAACACACACTAATGGCTTCCAGGTTTTTCCCTGGAAAAGAAGGTAACATTGCATCATAGGATGTGAATGTCAGTAACTGACTGTGTATTCATATTTTTGTTGTGTTTTTTGCAGGATTTCTGAAAGATTACATTATAAAGCCATCCTCACAATCCTAAGGAAACTTATGGAATTGTTTTTATTTTATCTAAGTCCTTAAAGTGAAGAATGTGAAAGAATCTATTTCTGACAAGAAATCTTTTTAATGTCTTATATCATTCTTAAGTCTTTCCGATAATATAAGTAGATGCATATTGGAACATGAAATACCAAAATAAAATCAATCATTTTCTCTTAGAGCAAAAGAAGAACTGGAACACATTTTTGAATGAAAATATAGAACATAACAATTCTGCATCTTTTTGTTTTCATTAGAAAACATTTGATTGGGCTCATTTTACAGAAAAAAAGATACAGCAAATTACCCACATTTTTTGGAGTAGTTAGAATAAGAAGCATTATTTAGCATTTGTATTGGACAAACAGATCAGGATTTGATTTTTATTTTAAAAGAACTGTAATGCTAAGTCTACAACACAGAATTTGAGAACACCTCCTAGTTACCTAGTTGCCGATGCTGGGCAGAACACACAGGAGACTGACAAATGTGCATGTATTTCTGTGCCATGGTTTCAGTGCAGAGAAATAGTACACACACAGATTAGACTCTAACAGTGATGCACTGTAGTGATGTCTATCATACTAGGTAAGAGAAGTTTAGAAATACCATGATTGGCTTGTGTCCACATTACAAAGACCTAACCCTGCATAGCAGATTTTTTGTGAAGTGGTAGGGAGTGATGTAAAAATTCAACAGTGTGGATGAGCAAGAGTCTATTGCTCAGATTCACCACTTGAATATGTTTTTTTGTATAGCAGTGCAAGTGTACCTACTGCGTGGACTACAGAAAGTGAACCAGAGATGGGTCTGGTAGTAAGTCCCCCACTATCTCTAGGCAGATTGTAAATATAGCCACAGCATAAGAGCCGGGTATATAGAAGGGGGTTTGATTCGAAGATCTTAGATTAAATATCTGAAATATAGAACCACAGAATGTTGAAGATTGGAAGGGACCTGTAGAGATCATCTAGTCCAACCTACCTGCTAAAGCAGGCACACCTAGAGCATGTGGCATAGGGTGGCATCCAGGTGAGTTTTGAAGACCTCCAGAGATGGGGACCCCACAACCTCCTTGGGCAGCGTGTTCCAGGGCTCTGTAACCCTCACAGTGAAGAAGTTCTTCCTCACGTGGAGATGGAACTGCTTGTGTTGCAACTTGCACCTGTTACCCCTTGTGCTGTCACTGATCACTGCTGCAAAGAGCTTGGCCCCTTCCTCCCTACATTCCCCTTTCAGGCACTTATACATGTTAATCATATCCCCTCTCAGCCTTCTCTTCTCCAAGCTGCGTGAGCCCATCTCACACAGTCTCTCCTCATACAAGAAACGTTCCAGTCCCTTAATCATCTTAATTGCTCTCCACTGGACCTTCTCTAGGAGTTCCACGTCCTTCTTATACTGGGAAGCCCAGAACTGCACACAGTACTCCAGGTGCAGCCTCATTAGAGCTGAGTAGAGGAGCAGAATCACCTCCCTCGACCTGTTGGCAACACTCCTCCTGATGCAGGCCAGGATCCCATTGGCCTTCTTGGCCACCAGGGCATACTGCTGACTCATGGTTAACTTGCTGTCAACCAGGACTTCCAGGTCCCTCTTTGTGGAGCTGCTTTCCAGCAGGTTTACCCTTAATCTGTACTGATGCCTGAGGTTCCTCCTCCTCAGGTGCAGGACCCTGCACTTGTCCACATTGAACCTCATGAGGTTCCTCTCTGCCTAACTCTCCAGCCTGTCCAGGTGTCCAGGGATAGCAGCACAGCCTTCTGGAGTGTTGGCCACTCTACCCAGCTTGGTATCATCTGCAAACTTGCTCAGGGTGCACTCCGTGCCCTCGTCCAGGTCACTGATGAACAAGTTGAACAGCACTAGGCCCAATACTGAGCCCTGGGGGACACCACTGGCCACAGGCCTCCAACTGATTCAGCTCTATTTCTGACCACCCTCTGAGCTCTGCCATCCAGCCAGTTCTCAATTCACCTCACCGTGCACTCATCCAGACCACTCTCCCAGAGCTTCTGTATAAGGATATCATGGGATATAATTGGTTTGGATCCTAACAAGTGTAGAGATATCACACAGTTTCTTGTGATTCATTTTGCATTCACTTATGAAATCCTGGCTTACAGCTAGCTGGTCTACCCAGGCTGACTCCTGATTGCTATGAGCAGGGGCAATGTGATAGGTGTGCTGGCAGCAAGGGAGAAATAAGAGCCTGGATTCTTATTTAATACATACTGTATGTATTAAATTCTCATACATTTATCTTAAGGCAGGCTTGAGAGATAGGCTGTCAATAAACAGAAATCATGGTGTCTGCAGAAATCAGGCTGAAATCAAATCAACTCTGCATATGCTTAAAATACGCTTAGGTTTCCACAGCTCCACGAAACTCAATTAAAAATGAATTCTTGCAGGTAACTGTGGCTTCTTGAAATCATTCTTTAAATAATCTCAGTGTATCTGAATATCAAATTTACAAGCCCAATTTATCAATTCTTTTTGTCCAATCTGGTCTTGGGGCTGTGATAGGTGGATACTGTGGGAAACTGCGTCTCTGGGAAACTGCATCTCCTCTGAGCCTTTAGGCAGCTTCCTATCAGAACTTTTCCAACATATCTCAGTGTTTCATCTCTCCCTTGCCTCTCTGCTCTCTATACTGCTCAGGAAATAAAAAAGGTAAAGAGACCCCTCTCAGAAATGGAGCTGAGGATTTCGTTCCTGGGCAAGTAATGATATATGATGTAAAGGTAGCACTGGTATACTCCCTGCCATTTCTTCTTTGCCCTGAGCAAAATGAAAGCATATTGTGATTGTGGGGAACAGTTACTTTAAATTATGTGTTAAATTATGCTCTAAATTACTCACATTTATCAGACTTAGCTGCAAGCCTGTTCTCCCTCTTCTTCTGAGATCAGATCTTAGTACAGGCCAGTCAAACCTGAAATCTGTTCCCCTAAGCTCATCACAGCATAATCCTCTGACTATTTAGTCAACCTATGTTATTTTCCTTACTACGGTCAATACATTTTGGGTTTTTACAAAGATACCTAGTAGCATTTCCTTCCTTTGTAGTTGAAGATCATGGGAATTTCCATACTTAATCCATTCAGTATTATTTTGAGCAACAGAACAGTGCTACGAAATCAGAACTCAGCATAAATCAACATAGTTAAACAGTTTTATGAAACACTTAAAGGAGGTAGTTACATTGTATGTAGTATCTTTCTGTATGTAATATTCCATACTTATATGTATAATATTTCGGGGATTGCTGAGTTATTTCCTTTAATAAAGAACTTTGAATTTACTGATGAGATAAAGTTTGAATTTTTAGAGCACAGGTTATAGTAATAAATTAAGAGAATCTCCCTAGAAATTTAGCAATCCATGAGATTTCTCCAGGCTAGGATATCTGTTATCATCTCCTTCAGTGGTCACAGCAATGGGCTGTGGCAGCTATTCCACAGTGCATGAGTAGCTCTGGATTCTCTACTGAAACTGATTCTATCTTTGATCTTGATATCAAAAAAAAAAAAAATTGTTTCTAACCAGTAAAAAAAAAAAGAAAAAGGCAGAGAAATCTTAAATGTCAGTTAATATCAGAAAAAGATTAAACTGCAATTTTCAAAGAAGTCAACTATCCAAAAAAATTTACAGATTTTGAACAATTTTTGCTGAGTTTTCAAATTAAAGTGCTTTCTCTGAAAGACAAATATAATCTGCTTTGTAATTTAAAGTCCTGGATGATATTATTAGGCCAAATAACATCTGTGA
The DNA here is from genome assembly GCA_032353885.1 of Nothura maculosa. Lineage (NCBI taxonomy): Eukaryota > Metazoa > Chordata > Aves > Tinamiformes > Tinamidae > Nothura > Nothura maculosa. The sequence continues at coordinate 466,791 of JAUBOD010000123.1, forward strand.
TTTCTTCAGGGAGAGTTTAATCAGTTTGTTGTGACATGGTACCAGGAACTCAATTGTGATTGATCACTGCTGCTCAAGAACTGGCCAGAAGTGAGCCTAAGCAAATCATTTCAGCAGTGCCTTGAAGCCGCCCCAGACAATGAGAGTCCTCTTGAAACTGGCAGAATTATTACCATCCTGCAGGAATGGAAAGGGTTCAGCTCCTCTGTAAATGTTGCCTTTGGCATGGCCAAGGGAACTTTCCATATGCCATTATTCAGTGCATCAGTTTCCAAGATTGGATGGAGGGTAAAATTGACTAGCTCTCTAAGGCCACCTTACCACTAACTGAAGCGTCAATGAATTTTCATGAAAATTTACAAGCTTTCTTTTTATTGAAAATAGATTTTCTAGTCCCTCTAGTACCTGTGCCCACCACTTCTCTTTTTCCTTTTCACAGACTCAGGTAATCAAAGGACCTCTTGTTCTCATCTGTGTGTGACTAGCAGTGCATTTTGGCCATAAAATGTCATCCCTGATGCTTATATTAAGTTAATATCTCCTGGCTGATCTAGAAAATACTCTTCAGAATGAATTTTGATTCCAAAACATCAAGTCGTTGAATTAATCAAAAGTCTGGCTGATCTAGAAAATACTCTTCAGAATGAATTTTGATTCCAAAACATCAAGTCATTGAATTAATCAAAAGTCCATCAAATCCCCATGCAAATTATTTTAGTGACTATATGCCTTTCTGTTATTTGTATAGTGGCTCACACTTTCAGTTATTATGGTTTGTTATACTTTTGCCTCCTACATTGTACAGAAGTCTTTACTATGAAAAATATAACTACTCATAACAACCAAGATCCCTGAAGGGTTTCAGCTCTGCTTGCCAGCACATGCTATTATCTGTGCCATCATCCCTTAACCAACATTGTTACCAGCCCTGTAAAATGGTTTGCTGCAGGCTGCCTGTTTTGAGATGACCCCAAATCATTATACTGCTGAATGCCTCCTGCGGAGGGAATCACAGCCTCAACATTTGCCCCAGGCCCCTCAGAACCTCTGTGCATCTATAGGACACATTACAGCTAACAACCCATTTTGCTGGCAGTGATCAAATGAAACTTAGCTTTTCCCTTCCCTTCCCTTCCCTTCCTTTCCCTTCCCTTCCCTTCCCTTCCCTTCCCTTCCCTTCCCTTCCCTTCCCTTCCCTTCCCTTCCCTTCCCTTCCCTTCCGCTTTTTAAGGAAATTTAACTGAACTTCCTTAACTGAACTTCCTTAACATTGAAAACACCTTTTACTGATCTGAAATATTTTTTCTAACCTCTAATTATTGATTTTTCTTCTTCTTCCTCCTCCCTTTCTTTCTTTAAATGTGGACACTGATATCATAGTATAATATATAATATTCAGATAATAGACTTTCTATTATTTCTATTTTTTCTTTCCTATTATTTCTATTCTTAAGATTTTCTGTAGTCTTTCTCAGAAAAACACAGCAAAATTTGATTGTGTTGAAAGAAGTATGGAAAAGTGTTGATAGTGCAGATATCTGTACTTCATTAAATTAATCTTATCCTTTATTTCATCTTCAAATTGGACACATTCCATTCACATATTACTTCAGTAGCTTTCTGCAAATTTATTTCCATGATGTACAAAATCAAATTTCTTGGAACTTATTGATTAGTTGATCCTTTATGTTTCCTCATTGAATGAAGTAATGCTTTTGGTATGGGTTTGCTTAATGAAGAAATGTAGAATTTGCACCTTTCTAGTTATGTGGAAAAATCTCTCTTTCAAGAAGACTGATTTATAAAAGCTCAGAATTTGATATAACATTTTCCAGCTTGTGAATTGGTGAATACAAAAGAAAAAAAAAAAAAAAATAAGTACAGCTAGGTGTCATAAATTATATGTTTTAAAAACATTTTGCATCTCCTTCAAATTAAAGGAGATAAGTAAATGCAAATTATTTTTTTTGGACATCATTCCTAGTTAGTTACTTGAACTGAGCTTGGGAGTTTTTCAATAATTTGATTCTTAAAATAAAATAAAAAAGTCCCACAGAAAGAAAGCATAGTAAGTGAGCAAGTGGCTGGCATGGACTGACATGATGGTAAAATGTCAGCCATAACATCTCATATGGAATTAGAGAAAAAACTGGTTAAAAAACAGGAATAATTTTCTTTACTCTGCAGGAAGTCATTGGAATCACGTGGAGCCAAAGCCAAAAGGCCCCAAGAAATAGATAAAAAAAAGAGCTAGTGTTAACAGAATAAACAGATTTAAAAATGATGACCTTTAGAGAGCAAGCAAGAGAGAAAAAGTGAGAGAGGGGACGAAAGGAGTACGCCAAGTGATTGAGTTTCTAAGGGAAATCATGTATGTTTGGCAACTAACAAAAGTACTGGCAATAGTAAGTAGAACTCTAAAGCTAAAGCTGGCAAGGAAGCAAAAAAATAGCTCTTGGCAGAGACAAGAGAAGGAAACGGAGCCTGTCATCTGAGAATAGACTAGCAAAGAAAGACAAATCAGTTATGTCAATGAGCTAGGTTTGATGTTTGAAAGGATAAAAGACATCCTTAAGAGGCCTACAGAAAAGTATGGTGATTAGAGTGAAGTGAGAAAGTTTATCATTTTAAAGTAACTAGCCAGCAAGTTGTCTGACCTCGAGCAGAAAGAGTGTTTAACTCTTCAGAAAAGAGAAAGGTAAACTGAGTAGGAAAAGAGCTCTATGTATATTATAGACAGTGAAACCAGGATAGAAGACTTAAGATTGGCAAGTGGAAGCAGAGAAATCTGAAAACTAGAAAATGGAAAAATAAATGAAATCTGGCGGAATGTCTATAAAGCTGAAGAAAAGTCAAATTTTATTGCCTTGTGCCAGACAACAAAATAGTTTGAGTTCTAAAAAATAGAAATAAATCCCATAAAAAAAGAAGTGAGATACAGAATTTTAGGTAGTTGGTTGTCAAAAGATGTGAGAGCCTTGAGAGGGAAAGGGAATCCTCAGAATGTGGTCACTGCAGAGAAAGAAAAAATAAAGTAAAAATGAATATTGCAGTGAAACATTTGATCTGCCTTCACTGATCTGTTTTGTAATCTGCTTAGAAATTGCAACTGCCACTTACATAGTTTCAAGAAGACGTTACATCTGAAATGCCTTTAGACTCATATAAGTCTTATCCAAAATCTACTATTTAAAGAGATTATTCCATCACCACCCACAGGTTAATTTCTGAGGTCATTTAAGTGTTATTATTATTTTAATATATGAACCAGAGTGACTGGTTTATATCTCTCATGAGTTCTTCTCTCATGAGAAAAAAAAAACCAAAAAACAACAAAAAAACCCCAAATAAGTATGCATATTGTGACTTGGAATACCTCCAAAATTAGCTGGACTTGGTGGCATAAAAATGCCAGAATGATTTATAATTCTCATAGCAAGACAGAGTTTTTGTGTGTTATTTTTACATCAAATATTAAAGGATTTTTGCACTAAATAATGCCATGCGCCTTTGCAGTCAGAATTAAGTCATTTCTAAGGAGTTTAAATCTTAAGTATTCTTCAAATTGAAGACGATACTTGGAATTTTGAAGTGACTTAAACATTTCATAAAGAAATCAGTTTAATGACAATTGCTGCCTGACTTCTGTGGTATAATCATTCAAGCTTTTCAGCCATATCATTCACTTTGCTTGACATATGCACCTCATTAGTTAGAAGTAACAACTGGAAACCCATGTCCTCCTGCAGCAGCAGATGGCGACTATATACTAAAATAGTGCTAGAAATTTTTATCTAAACAAATGAACTGAGGCTCTTTTTAATAGCCAGCAATGTATGGTAAGATGAGGATCTGACCATGTGGGGAACTGTTTTAGGATGATCAACAGTCTATATTAAATGAAATATATAGTTGCTGTCAGTAGTAGGACTCTAAATCTACATTTAAGCTCTAGCTGATTTACAAATATCTACATAGAGACACCTAAATTGAGATGTGTAAAGCCAGTGGATGAACTGTGGGAGTGCTCAAACATAACATCCAGTGCCTATTAAGATGTTCTAGCATATGGCAGCAATTTCACTTCAGAAAGCCAAATATCTCCCATAGGCCTATCCATTCCTGTCCATTTTATAGTGAATCTACAGTAGCATTTTATCCTGGATCAGGAATGGTCCTTCACAGTGAGAATCCTGGTTGCTCCACCATGCCCAGCTATGCTTTGGTTTGTGTTCTGAAGCTGTACATTTACATACTTTCTTTCAGATGAAACCTAACCAGAATGTCTTCTATAAATGTACTTAAGACTTCTAGGCATCAGCAGGCATTTTGTCATGAAATCTCAATGCCTGCTCCTATAAATTGGAACTACCTGCTGTTGTAGATGTAGACTTGGATAGTCAAGGGTGTTTCAGAAACCTCTAGACATCTATATGTCAATAACTTAATATCTATAGTCCAATAAATATTTTGATTTATCAGGCTTAATTTAGTTGCATCAACACAGGTATTTAGTGGAGTTTGAACTACTATTGTGTATCTAGACATGCACAAAAGGATGGTAGATGTGGTGCAAGGCCATCAAAGATATCTGCCTCATGCTGGAAAAGAAGCTAGAGGCCAGAATAATTATTCTAGAGCATTTAAAGTGTCATTAAATGCTTATTTTAGGTGAATGGATTTAGGTCATTCCTGAAATGTTAATTGCCTAGAATACCTCTGTCTGTATCCTAGCTGTCTATGTGTGTTATTCAGCTTACTATGGGATATCACTACCTAATTTGGTGAAAAAATCCACTGAACAACATGGATATGCAGATAATCCCTAAAGAACAGATTCAGTCTTTAATTCTTCAGGTTTTCTTTATGTTTTTTTCTCTTTCCTTTGTTTCCCCTAAAGTCATTTGCCAATGAGTGACTTAATTAACCATCCTTTTCCCTCAGTTCGTCACATCATTTTGATGGAGAATAGCCAAGAAATAAAATGCATTTTCATATATTTATTTCTACCACTTTTAATCTCTCTTTTAATTTCTTTTGAAATCTTTTTTAATTTTATTTTTCCCATCATGTCTAACCCCATTCATTTCTACTGCAGCTCAAAAAGCAGGAAAATATATAATTTTCATTAAGAGGATGAGGCCTTCAGCAAAGACTCATGCTTATCATTTTAAAACAAAAATTGCTTGTGTTACCATAATTAAAAACTTAAAGTGCGGTTTTTGCTCACTAATCAAGTGTACTTTGTCTTTGCTGGAGGTAATTATTGTTTCCTGCTACTTCCTATCAGTATCTTGATTTAGTGAACAGTCAGAATTCTATACTGGAAAACAACAAAATTATTTTTTTATTTTGTTTCCTACCTTTGAAGAAAAGAGTGGGCTGTTTTTCTCCTCTCCTCTCCAGTTCTCTCCTCTCCTCTTCCTCTGCTCATCTCACTTCCCTCTTCTATTTTATATTATTAAAATTCAAGACTATAGAATGAAGAACCACCAACTGTTCTGCCAGAGTCTTCCTTGTGCATAATCATATATATCATGTAATATTTCTAAATATATATCTTGTAATATTTCTAAATTTGGTCATTTGTCTTTTCTTTTTCTAGAATGGTTATCCTAACTGGCCGCTAGTCCTTAAGCGTCTCCTTGAAAGGATGACTAAGAATACTGTATTTCTAGCTATGTAAAAGACATCTTGACAAAATCATACTTGCCTCTTTCTCCTTTTATTTCAAGTCTCTTTCTTTATTAATTTATTTCAAGTATCCTTAATTCTGTGCATCTGAACACCAATGTTGAGTCTCAATGTTTTGCTTCCAAGTTGCTGGCATGTGTCAACACCTTTATATTGTTTTTTGAACTAGTACATCTTTTAGCTTCTTTACATAGAGCTAGTACCCCAAGTCCTGCTTTCTAGAAGAGATTTTAGATACAGGCTGTGCTTATTAAGAATCTAATATAGTGCAATCTGAGTGGGCAAAAGCCCCTAGAATATCGATAAGAAAACCATAGCCATATTGATATCTTTTGTATCATTGCTAAAGAGAGCTCTGGAAATTGATCACTTATAAGCAAGTCAGGAGTAGAATTATAGTAAACTAAGTGCATTTAGTGT
>JAUBOD010000123.1:496697-507108 GCA_032353885.1 Nothura maculosa
CTGTGCAGTCCAATCTGAACCTTGTGACTCAATGGAAGAGTATCCCAAGATAATTGTGTATTATCTTGAACCTTTATCCAGTAAATAATAAGCGACCTTGCCATAGAATCTCGTGAAATCACAGTGAAGAAATTCTTCCTCACATGGAGATGCTTGTGTTGCAGTTTACACCCATTACCCCTTGTCCTGTCACTGATTACCGCTGCAGAGAGCTTGGCCCCTTCTTCCCTACAATCTCCCTTCATGTATTTATACATGTTAATCATATCCCCTCTCAGCCTTCTCTTCTCCAAGCTAAATACACCCAACTCACACAGTCTCTCCTCATACGAGAGATGTTCCAGTCCCTTAATTATCTTGGCTGCCCTCCACTGGACCCTCTCTAGAAGCATCACGTTCCTCTTATACTGGGAAGCCCAGAACTGTGCATAGTACTTCAGGTGTGTCCTCACCAGAGCTCAGAGGGGCAGGATCACCTCCCTTGACCTGCTGGCAATGCTCCTCCTGATGCAGGCCAGGATCCCATTGGCCTTCTTGGCCATGAGCGCACACTGCTGATTCATGGTTAACTTGGTGTCAACCAAGACTCTCAGGTCCCTCTATTCAGAGCTGCTTTCCAGCAGGTCAACCCATAATCTGTACTGCTGCCTGGGGTTATTCCTCCCCAGGTGCAGGACCAGGCACTTGTCCTTATTGAACCTCATGAGGTTCCTCTGCCCAACTCTCGCGCCTGTCCATGCCCCTCTGGATGGCAGCACAGCCTTCTGGATTCTCGGCCACTCCACCCAGTGTGGTACTGTCCTCAAACTTGCTCAGGATTGTGCCCTCGTCCAAGTCACTGATGAACAAGTTGAACAGCACTGGGTCCAGTACTGAGCCCTGAGGGACACCACTGACCACAGGCCTCCAGCCAGACTCAGCTCCATTTATCACCACCCTCTGAGCTCTGCCATCCAGCCAGTTCTCAATGCACCTCATTGTGCACTCATTCAGACCACACTCCCAGAGCTTTCTTATGAGGATAATATGGTTGAAAACCATATAGACCATATAATGTTGAAAACCTTGTTGAAGTCAAGGTAGACATCATCCATGGATCTCTCCTTGTCCAGTTGGCCAGTCATCCCATCATGGAAGGCTATAAGGTTCATCAGATATGTCTTCCCTATGCTGACTACTCCTGATCACCTCCTTCTCCTTGACATCCCTAGAGATGCTCTCTAGAATGAACTACATCATCACTTTTCCAGGGTCAAAGGTGAGGCTGACCGGTTTGTAGTTACCTGGTTTCTCCCTCTTGCCCTTTTTGAAGACTGCAGTGATGTTGACTCTCTTCCAGTCTTCTGGCACCTCCCTCATTCTCCATGACCCCTTGAAGATGATGGAGAGCGGCTGAACAATAATCCCCGTCAGTTCCTTCAGCACTCTTGGGTGCATCCCATTGGGGCCCATAGATTTATGGGTGGTCAGTTTGCCTAAGTGATCCCTAACCCAATTCTCCTTGATCAGGGGAAGGTCTTCCTCTCACCCATTTATCTCTGTTTTACCTGGGCTCTGTATTACATGGGGACAAGCCTTAGCAGTAAAGACAGAGGCAAAGAAGGCATTTAGTAACTTTGTCTTCTCTGCATCCTCTGTCACCAAGACACTCTCCCTATTCAGCAGTGGGCTTACGTTTTACCTAGTCTTCCTCTTGCTGATGACATATTTATAGAATCTCTTCCTGTTGTCCCTAATATATCTCTCCTACTCTAATTCCAGACGGGCCTTGGCCTTTCTCATTCCACATCTGCATTCTCTGACAAGGAGTCTATGTTCTTTTTATGTGGTCTGGACCTTCTTCCACATGCTGTATACTTTTTTTTCTCTTTAATTTTGCCTGGCAGCTCCTTGCCCATCCATACAGGCCTCCTCTCCCACTTTCTTGAATTCTCTCTTGTGGGAACGTACCAACCCTGAGCTTGGATAAAGTAGTGCTTGAAAATTAGCCAGCTCTCCAGGATCCCCTTTCCTTCTAGGACCCTAGCCCAGGAGACTGCTCCAAGGAGTTTCCTTAAGATGTCAAAGTCTGCTCTCCTGAAGTCCAGAGTTCCTATCCTACTTCTTGATCAGCTTCCTCCACGCAGGATCATGAATTCCAACATCTTGTGGTCACTGCAGCCAAACATGCTGAACAACTCTCACAATTCCCACTATACCATCTTTGTTTGTTAGTAGCAGGTCTAGCAGTGCCTATCTTCTTGTTGGCTTGTCAACTACCTGCATCAAGAAGTTATCTGCAATGGTCTGCAGGAACCTCCTGCACTGTTCCTGGCTGTGTGATTAACCCAGCAGATATCAGGGTGGTTGAAGTCTCCCAGGAGGACCAGGGCCTGTGACTGGGAGGCTTCTTGCAGCTGCCCATAGAAGACCTCATCCATTTCCTCATTCTGACCAAGAAGCCTGTAGTAAACTCCCACCATGGTATCACCTTTGTTGGCTTGCCCTTTAATCCTCACCCACAGGCTCTCTACCCCCACTCCATCCTCTCCTATGCTGAGCTCTGAACATTCCAGTTACTCTCTTGTGCAAAGAGCAACTCTGCCTCCTCGTCTTCCTTACACATTCAGTATTCCTGTTTCAGTTGAATTTCTCTTTAGCTGGTACTTTCCAAAATCATGTTTAGCTATTTTCTGATCAACAACAAATTTTCTCTCTTATCTGATCTCTATGGCATTTATCACTTTTACATAATTTAACATAATTTCTGGAGTTCAGCATCCATAAACCTCCTGTATATTGCTTATTCCAATAAATTAATAGTTCTGGTAAAGAAAACCAACAGTAGTAGGTATTATGCCATTGATTTTTGTCACAGATCTTTTTTTATGAACTTCCTGTACACAGCCTACATAAGTACCCCGATCAAAAACAGTCTAATACAATTGAAAGTAAAAGTGTGAGATTGATGAAAATGTTTTGCTAAAAGGGATACATGTGTAACAATGCAACAATTAATCTCTTATTCCTATGAATCAATTTTATCTGGATTGATTACAACTTCTTGTTACTTATTCTATCTGTTTATTTTTTATATCAGTTCATAAATACTTTTGTCTTTTTTCTTTTTTCTCTCTGTTTACTTTTTTTCTCTTCTCTCTCTTCTTTTTCTCTAAAAAGAAGGAAAATATTCTGCTTAGCCTATTCCAAGTAAATTATTTCAACTCACTTTGACTTTTAAAGCAGCCATTTTATTGACCACGATATATACAAGATAATAAGGCAATATTCAGAGACGTCTGTTTGAATTTAGACATATTCTGTGGGTCCCAAGTCTACACGCAGTAATCATAAGAATGTAATAAAAGTTACAAGCCTTTTTCATATGGACATATATTTCACAAAAGTACATGTATAATTTCTATTTCCTCTCTTTCTTTATAAATTAGAATTACAATGGAATTATTCTTTATAAATTAGAATTACAATGGAATATTATCTTCTACATTTATTTAAGTGTTTTTATACTAGGTCTTTGAAAATGAAACAATTTGGTTAGAAAATCCATTAGAAAACAAAACAAAAAAACCCCAAAAATTCATGAAAGACCAGGATCCAGGGAATGATTTTAGAAGCATTCATATTCATCAGTAAATTTTAAAACATCTACTTCATTATGAGCTTTGGAGAAAATAAAGGCAGTTTGAGGAATTCTGTCCTGGTGCTTCAGGATATCTTGAATGCTTTGTGTTGGTGGGTTTCCTTGCCAGATCATACTTCTTGTACCATCATTCTTATATATTTTTGCCAAGCATATCACTCACTCAGGTTTTAACAGGAATTTATTTTTCAATTATTTGACTAAGCACATAATCCTTTCTCCATATATAAATGACAGACTTACTCTAAACCTAGTTTACTTGTCAGCTGATAGAGTTATAAAATTCTGAATTCTAAGGTCAAGGCTGTGGTTGCTGCCTAGGGTAATATAAAGGTAAGATTACAAGGAGATTTCTCAAGACCTTCTCTAATACATTTAAGTACTCATCTTAATAATAAACTCACAATAAAGCTCAAGGCAGATAAATTACAAGACTAGCTAGCAATTAAGAACAAACACAAGGAAAATAGCCTCTTTATTCTCACAGCATATTCATGGTGAACAACTTTAAGGGTGAACATTTGGTTGACAAGTAGGGATAGGATTATGAGTGAGGGAAATCCTAGAGCCCTATTGCGCATAGGGCTAGACAGAGCATTCTAAAGCAAATTTAGCACTATATAAAGACTGGTTCTAGTACAACTTTGGTGGCTGAGTCAGCACCAGGCTAGGTGGTCTCAGCCACCAGATGCACTTGAAATTTGGATCATTACTAAGTTTAGGGTTAGGATTAAGAGAAAGAGAGAGAGAGAAAGATTAGAGTCCAATGAGGAACAGGGTTAGAAAGGTTATGCCAAAGGAAATGTTGTGATATATCCAGACTGATCCTAGGGCAACCTCTGTGACTGACCCAGCATTATGCTTGTGGGCCTCAACCTCTGGTCCCTCTGAAATTTGGCCCACAGCTAGGGTTAACATTAGGGTTAGGCTTAATGAAGACAGAATGTCTACAGCTCTACAGTGAGTGAGGCTAAAATTAGCATGCTAAAAGAAATGTAGTACTAAATGCAGACTAGTTCAAGGAGAGTTTTTGTTGTTCAAGGAGAAATAAGCTTTGTAGCATAATGTTCCAGAACCCCCCCAGGGATTTGTCTGATAACTAGAGTGATAGCCAATATTAGGCTTTGTGGCATCACACTGCAAACCACTCAGAGACTTATTTGATAACTAGGATTAGAATTAAGGTAAGGTTTAAGAGGGAGAGAAAGCTTAGAGCCTCATGCAGCATGGGGCTAGAAAAAGCATGGCAAAGGAAATGCAGTGTTTTATCCAAACTAATTTGAGGAGAACATTTGTCATTGATCGATCATTCAGTTTGGTGGCCTCAGCATACAAATCCACCTGAAATTTGGTTGAAAACTAGGATTTGGGATCCGGTTAGTTTTAAGAGGGAGAGAAAGTTTACAGACACATGGAGTTTGTGTCTAGAAAGTGCAAGCCAAAGAAAAGTATTGCTTTATTAAGACTAAATGCTGAACATTGCTGTTATATCTAATAAGCAACAGTAGGTCAACAATATCATGTTTTTCTTTTCCAAGTTGTAAATTGTTCTGAATATGCTTTGTTGATACAGCCCTTTCTCCTTTCATCTTGGCAGCAGACACCTCAGGCAGGAAAAAATTTGCCCTCCATGCTCTCTTTTATTAATGTAATAACTTAAAACGTGAAAGAAGCACAACTCAGGACTTCTATGAGAAATTCCATTTGGTTGGACATACCTTGTGGACTATTACCACAGAGATGTATGAATTAGAAAGAGGATCATAGCTTAACCAATTTAATCAAGTCTCATGGCAACAACAACGATTTCCTAATTTTAACTAACACGGAGCTCATTTTGCCTCATCACTTTCTTTTCACTTGCAGCACAGCAGACTTCAGTTATGGTTTTCTGCTCATCTTACATAAAATGTTTAGATGTTTGAATTTTCTAATTCCTTGACATTCTTCTGTGCATCAGGATAAAAAATATTAAATGATCAAGCAGAATTGGGAGGTAAGAATGAAGAGGAGCTTCAAAGAAGCACGAACAACAAGATATCAAATTCTGTCCTGAAGGGAGGTGCATAGCTAGAATACTAATTCAGTAAATTCATGATTGTAAATAAAATGTGACCTCCATTGTTGATGAAACATACAGCATTTGATTGTCTGTGTCCTTACTATTAAACACATACTGGAGTGTCCCCCTGATTTTTAGTTTGGTTCAAAATAATGCCCACAGATTTTTGAGAGTGCTAGTCAATGTAGATCAAAAGCATTCCAAGGACCATTCCGTGTATTTAAAAGTGTAGTTGTCAGCTCCAACTGCTCAAGGGAGTTGCCCGGCACTACTTGATTTCCTAGTGTAAATATATTCTATACTTCTTCTACGTTCTCCTCCCTTATGATCTTTGTTTCTACAGGATTAGTCATAAATGTTATTTCTCCTTTCCTTCTTTTTGCTGATTTGGAGAAACATTTTGCAGCGATGATGGCTATGAGTAAGAGTGTTGCCAACAGTTTCAGAGAGATGATCTTTCTTCTCTAAATCTGCAGTGATGAGGAACATCTGGAGTGCTGTGTCCAATTCTGCCTAAAACAAAAGGGACATGGACATGGAGTGAATCCAGACAAAACCCACAAAAAAATTCAATACCTGACAAATAAGGAGAGACACTTCCTAGTGACACTTACTGATAGGACAAGAGGAAACAAGCACAAACTGAAATAAAAGGAGGGAAGGAAGGAAAGGAGGAAGGGAGGAAGGGAGGAAGGAACTGTTATTACATGGAAGATCGAACATTGGAACTGGTTGCCCAGAAAAGTGGTAGAATTTCCATCTTCAGAAATATTCAAAAGCCATCTGGATTCAGTCTTGGGCAAAGTCATCCAGGAGTTGGATAACATGATGTCTAGAGATCCTTCCCAATCTCAGCCTTTTAGTGATTATGTTAGTAAGTGAAGCTCTTCTTTCCATCAATTACAGGTATTTTTCATGTGAATAAGAAGCCAAAAGAGATAACATCATACTTATGAAATGGAAAGGGACACCACTTATTAGAAAGCTGTACTTTCCAGAAAGTAATAAGGAAGAAAGAAAAACAATAACAACAAAAAAACACACAAATTTGTTTATAGAAAAGTCATGTCTTATTTTCAGATTCAAGAAAACACTACCAAACTTGGGACTCCTACAAATGACAGATTCTAGCCCTATTACTAGGTCTCATGCTTTCATTGATCTTGTTTTGTGATGTTTTATGACAATATGTTCATAAACTTCCATTACCTATAGCTGTATCTTCTGTGCATAATAGGTCTTGAATTATAGAAAGTCTATAATCCGAGTGGTTTTGCTATAACTTTCCTTTACTCTACACACTAAGTGCCAAAAGACCCAAGAACTTAGAAGCCCCAAACTTTTCTTTCTGCTTTAAATGAAAAACATCTCAGGGAAAAGAAAATTTTCTTAAATTTATTAATTTTATATCTTTTTATTTTTGTTCATGTACTTTTATGCAACCTTCCTTTAAAGAAAACTTACAAATTCAGCCAGATTCAACTAGACCTCTAGATTCACCCAGATCTACATCCTTACAGTTAAGTTGCTATTCACCGATTTATGGTAAAGAAGAACTACGGAAATTCCAAAGTTTTCAGTTTGACAGTTTGACTCTTTTAAGCAAGAAAAAGGGAACTTAGAGAAACATTCTTATATAGATATATACATGCATACTTACTTACATATATTAACAAGCACAAAAATTTATCCTGAAAATGTCAATGCTATTCAAATTAAATTGTGTAGACTATTTGATTTTTTCCTATTTTCAGATTATTTTATAATATTTTGGTCCTTTTTTTAAACACGTGGTATGTCAAGTTGTGAACAAATAAAGTGCTAAAAAAAAGATTCCCATGCTGCATTTAATCAACAAGCAGAAATATTTTAGCATTTCTTAAAGTCTAAATACCAAAGGTATTTGACAATTTTAGATGAGACCTATTCAATGTCTTGTTGTCAAAGAAAATTCAATATCATTTTATGGACAGTTTTCTTCTATTCATCAACAAAATATGTCAAGTTCTCTTCTACATTACTTTTCTGCTAAAACCGAACAGCCAAACTATAAATATATTTCAAGACACATACTCCTGTAGAAATAGTTACCACAATATAAAATTACCCAGTTAAACTTATTATCCAGTTAAATCAGACATAAATGAAACATGGCACAACTAGAATTTCTAATCATTATTAAATATTTGCTTTTTAAAGTCATTTTAATAATAGAGACTTTGTCTTTGATGGATCTTTTACTTTTCAAGAAATTAAATTTTGGACAGTGGAGTAGATAATATCATACTTAGAAAAAACATACAAGTTTTCAGTGTTAGTGTTTGTCTCTTTTCTTGGCTGATTAAATATAAATGATATTATTCTTTATTTTGGATTATGTGATAGTAGGCCTGCAGGTCACCCTGTTCCATTTTGCATGATTCAGCTTTGATTCCATGGGTGTTTCTTTTCCTTCCAGCATTATTTATTCAGTCTATTTAGTTTGCTTGACAGGCATGGCAGCATTCATAGGGTAGACCTATTGAACCAAGCAGTAATAGATGTAATACATCAATACATTTGAGAAGAACAGCTTTAATTAGGCCTTCCTGGTCATTTCATCAATTCAGTAGAATACCATTGGGATTTCGACAACACCATGCCTTCTGTAGTGCATGAGAATTACAGCATTCCTACCCTGCTCTGCCAGTCACATCACAAGGTTAGACAATCAACATTAATTCATACAGTTAAGATTCACACATCCCAGAACATAAATTTACCCTTAAGGTTATATCTTTGAGGCACTAAAATCCTTTCAACACTAACATCAATCTGAAATGCAAGTTATCACAAAATCATCTGCCACAAGATTCTGTGGTTCAGCAGCAAATTAAAGATGTGTTTTCCTTGAAGATTTTTGCTTGTTAGATGAAATAAAAGTATTTGTTGCATTTGCTTGGCAGAGAGTATCTACTAGAATTCGCAGAAACTATAAAATCTACATAATACTGTTATGTTACTGTAGTAGCATGCTAGATTTATACTTCATTTGACTCTACTATTGTCAAACATGGTATAGTAGGACTCAAATAAACTTTAAGTGGATAATCTATTCACTATTCAATCATGATCAAAATCTTCATATTTAAAAAATTACTTGAATATATCTGAAGCATCAGTTCTTCATTAGCTTCTCTGGGCTTTTTTTGTTTGTGTGTTTAATAGAAAAGAAAAAAATAGTCTTTCCTTAGACTAAAAGTCATTGTATTAAAATAATAAATGTTTATAGAAAAGATGTAAATGACTATGCTATTACAACATTTAAACTTTCAATTTTCTTTTTATTTTATTTGCCAAATCTCATATTAGACATCTATTTTCAAGTACTTGACATGGAACAGAACTGTCAAGTTCTTAAACGGATTTCCAGCACATCAAGTGGTAAAGGTACAGGAACAAAAAGTAGAAAGGAATAAATGATTGTAAATACAGAAAGCCATTTGCTTAGCTGCTAAAATTTGGAAAGTATTACAGATGGTATGGATGATATGGAGTAGGTCCATAATTCTCTATGGGCATATCTACATAGTAGTCAAATACATGAATATGAAACAGGTACAAACATGCCTCACTTACCTTTACTTTAAATAGTTCAGGGACTCTCAGCTATGAAACTTTCTTGCCACTGGCTTAAATCCAGACTTCAAAATACACCTTGCATTGAAGTCTATGCTGCCATGGCTACATGCTATCTGTCCCCAAGGCAGATAAAGTTAACTCCATTATTCCCTATACATTCTACAATTTCTCCTCCAATTGCAATGGATGCCTAAGAACACTATAGTTAATTTATTCAAATAAAAGATATCAGAACTTCTGGGCAGAGAAGAGTATAAATTAATAACAGATAATAAATCCCTCTATGCTATTGTATTTCTTTTTGTGACATAGAAATAATATAAGCTGTTCAAGAGTCCTTAATTGAAATAAATAAAAACAAAATGAGAGAGAATCTGAGCTAATATTCTCCATGTTGTTCATATTAAGGAGTGATAACTGGGTACCATTTCACTTGACAATAATGACTACAAAATGGACAAAATAGAAAGAGAATGGGATGTATTATACAAAGCCGACTCTATATATGTATTATACAAAGCCGACTCTATATATTAGTCATACAACTTCTATAACCTATTCCAGTAATGATTAGGTTTGGTAGGGACTTTTAGACGCACAAAATAAATATTCCTAGTGTTTCTGATTATATAGAAAAATCCCTTCTCTCATCTATATCTCTATTGTCAACAATACAAGTCATTTTTCAAGGAAAAGATAGAGATGCTTTGCAATCAGCTAGAATTACGTTGTACCACAAGGTATAACTCTTATATAAGCTCTAGATACTGCGATGCATAAAGTACTAGGTGCCTGTGACCATAGATATCATGCTATCTCATTAAAGGAGATAGTAAAATAATCCAGATAGGCAATAACCAATGGACTTGAAATAGTTGACTTTATTCACCAGCACAAGATCTTTGTGATAACAACATCCACCATTAACTGGTGTGATTGTTAAAAGGGATAGACTTATCAATCAGCAAATAGCAAACATCAATTACCACAACTAAGTGGAGAATAGTGCTTGTCCCACTGAAAACGGAGAGGAGAGGAGAGGAGAGGAGAGGAGAGGAGAGGAGAGGAGAGGAGAGGAGAGGAGAGGA
>JAUBOD010000123.1:507208-518191 GCA_032353885.1 Nothura maculosa
TCAGTGATAGGACAAGGGGGAATGGGTGTAAGCTGAAGCACAAGAGGTTCCACCTGCAGGCGAGGGGGAACTTCTTTTCTGTGAGGGTGAGAGGGCAGTGGAACAGGCTGCCTGTGGAGGTTGTGGAGTCTCCTTCTCTGGAGGTCTTCAAAACCCGCTTGGATGCCACCCTGTGCCACCTGTTCTAGGTGTGCCTGCTGAAGCTGGAAGGTTGGACCAGATAATCTCTAGAGGTCCCTTCCAACCTTGTAGATTCTATGATTCTGTGATTCTGTGATGAGACCCTCACTAAGAAATTTAGCTACTCAGTAAGGAGGCAGAGCAGGAGAATGTAAAGAGAATGGGGCCAAATTATTCTTAGAAGAACATTGCCTGTGAGAATGACAGAGCTGTGAAATAGGTTGCCCAGAGAGGTTTTGGAGTCTCCTTCTCTGGAGATCTTCAAAACCTACTGTTGTAATTTGATGAAGGAGGAGGGAAAAATTTGGTAAGAGATGAATCCGTTTGCATTCCAGCTGATCCTGAAAAGTGAGAGAGACTAGAGGCAGCTGTACTCATCTCTTAATAGAGATACCAAATACTGTGGTAACTATAGGTCCAAATCTGTCAGTACCAGTTTCACAAACAATTTCTTGACTGTAGGTCTGATCAGCTTCAAAATAGAGAATCAAGTTCACAAATAGCATGATCAGCTGTAGGTCCAACTCTGGCAGTACCGGATTCATGAACAGCCTACTGATTGTAGATTCGATTGCCTTCAAAGCAAACAGTCAAGTTCACAAATATCGCGATTTATTGAAATACAACATTTAGAGAACAAGTTTTGCATGTCAGTACAGGAAATTCTCTACTACACTGTTCTATTCACTACTATTCTATTCACAATACTAGTGTGGGATCCTTAGCTATCCTTAGTACCAATGTACAAATGTGTAATCTTCACTCAGCCCAGAAAATAGGAGAGGGCTCTCAATCTCAAGGAGTCTTCTTAGGCAGTGTCCTGTCTGGAGGAGAGGAAAGGAGTTCAGCCTGTCAACTGATCCAAAAGTTATGATGGAGTCTTCCCTCTCTCCCCTTCCCTTCATTACTCCTTCCTTTGTTTCTCCTTCCTTCCTCCTTTCCTTCCCTTCTTCCTTCTTCCTACTTCCCTTCTTGAAAATCTAGAAAGCATGCTCAGTGAGGAGTGGTCATTCCTTGGAAGTGGATAACCTCTAGGATGAAGTGAGTTGTTTATTGTTATTATAATGAGATGAGAATGAGGAGAAAAGACTTTTTGAGCAAAGTCCATCGGAAGGGACTGATCTGCCACCATGGTTGGCCCAGCACCAAACATCATACTGCATGGTTTATCAGCTGCATGGTGCAACCAGGTTGTCACCTCTGTAGGGAGTATTACAGAGTTTGGTCATAGTGTCTTCTCTCCACTCCACCCTCCTTTCACTTATCAGCTGCAGAGCACCGTTAAATTGCCACCTCCACAGGAAGCAACAAAGTTTGTCTCTGGTGTCTCCATTCTGCTCCACTCTTCATTTACTCTCATTAGTGCGTGCTACAATGGCAGGTTGTGTTGCCCAGGGAATTGTGGAGAAGTAGATTCCATACATACCCACCATCCTGGAAATGGTAATTATCTCTCACCTCAAGTAAGCCTCTGTAATGCCATAATTTTTGTTAGGCCCTATTTTTTTTTCTAATTTTCCCTTTCTCAAGCAATTTTCTCATACCCATTTGGATACGACCCTGTGCCACGTGCCCTTATTTGAGCAGGAGGGTTGGACCAGATGATCTCTAGAGGTCCCTTCCAAACTCAACTTTTCTAATTTGATTATTCTATGATTCTGTGTTGCTTTTGGTGTTTATGGAGAAATATGAGGAGACATGATATAGCAGGACAGTTCCATAGCATTTCGACAGATAGATCTGACTACAAATATAAGTTCCTGATAACTTCCTAAGTATTCCAAAGATTTTCCAAATATTCCAAAAGTATTTCTAAACTATTAAGAAGGAAACTGCTGATTCTCTTATAAAAAATCATCAATTGAATATCTTTGCTTAAACTTTAAGCTCTATGGTTTTCAGCATAAGATTACCGAACAATTCAGGCATTGCTCCCTTTTGTTCTCATCCATACAAGCTTATTAATTTACTTATCTTTATAAGGACATTGAAACTGTAGTGCATTTCACACTACATTTTAATTCACATTATCATCTCATGTCAACAAACAAGTTTCTTTGCTTCTAGGTATTCATTATTTGTCTGGTGTTTTAATTTAGCACATAACTTAAAGAAGTGCATCCATATATACAGACATAAGCATAAATATAATTAGTAGATACAGAAATGATTATTAAACTTTTTTTTAAAGGTAACTGCTGAAACTCCATTCAAAGCACATAGGAAAATTATGTCACTTATAGCTGCAGTGAAGCCATTTGAATTAGCCATATCTACTATGACAAAAATAACATCAAAATTGGTCAAAGTGAAGGCATTCTAATAAAGCGAGGTTTACTGGCAGATTTTATTAAATTATGTAATATAATTCCCATAGGGATTTATTATGTATTTTACTTGAATGCTTGCTTAAAAGCAAATCGTAAAAATGGAAGTTTCTGTCTTTACAAGCTTACACCAGAAAAAAAATAATTCTAGTTTTTTTGTCCTATATGTCATAAATTCATACAGATGTTACAGAAAAATAATTGTTGTAGGGATTCTCATCCTCCTCCTGGTGTATGTATCTCTGAGAAAGACCATGAATTGTAAAAAAACTACTAAAGAACTGGATCCAGAATCCTCTTATCACAGAAAGTGTAATGGGAGTATATAGGAGTTCTCTGTTCTGTGTTTTTTGTTTTCACACCTCAGCCTAGGAATTTTCTCAGAAACACTGAGAATGGAGGTGTATTCCTCAGTCAATCATGTCTTTTGTTTCAAGAATGTTCAGTTATATCACCAAGGGTACTTCCAGAATACTTGATTTTAATTCCTAAATACATGATTTTTCACCTTGCACTTGCTAGACCTGCTTTATGCTAAAATTTCATCCCACTTTGAGTTTATAAGATCATGCAATTCTACTTTTTCTCTTCAATACTTTGTGAACGTCAATAGCTCTGTGAAGTTTGCAAACATTGGAAGTATACACTTAAGTCTTTCACCAAAAGCATGAATAAATTTACTACATAGAACAGACTCAGGGACTCAGGACTAGTTCCTGAAGATCACTATTAGCAGTTTCCTCCTACCCTTGAAAAATTTCCTTCAGTATAATATTATGCAGTATAATATCCTTGTCCTACTTGTAGTTCTTTTGTTAATATCTATCAAATTTAACCTTAAAAAGAAGTCCAGGGTTTGTTTTTTTTTTTCTCCTCTGGAACTTTCCCAAAACTTTGTCCACATAGATGTAAATGGAATGCATTTATTTTAAAAACATTGGATCGTCTTCTTTTTGGACTCCAATCTGTATGCCATGGTATTTGGAGGCAGAGGCTCATTTTAGGCTAGATTAAAAATAGTTGCCAAATATTCACATAGTAGATAGTCATTATTTTAATAGTGTGGAAAAAAGCAAGTTGTTTTTAAAGTATTTCTATTCTTGCTTAGATTGGATACAGTGTATAATAATTTGTTAGACTAACTGATACAGTCAGAGGAGAATAAGAAGACAAGCTGTCAGGCCCTGAAGTTTTTCCTCTAATGTGAAGGAACAACAGTTTTCAACTTGATTATGCCAATCATTTTGATCTTATAGAAGCAAAAGACTTTGCTAACTGTGGTGCAGAAGGTAGTGTTAGAGAAAGCAGAGATGTCAAAGTCATTAATTGCCTTGTACAAAGAAAGAGGGTTAACTTTCATATATGGAACAGAGAGGAAGGGCATGAAAAAATGCAAGGTTAAATAAAATAAAACAGTCTTTAATTAATTAATTAATTATATCTGTAGTTATCTATAGTCATATGACCTCTAGTTTCCATGCTTATCTTTTGAAGATGTTCTTTTCTCTCATCCTTTAAAATCAAAATGAGAAAGTCAAAGATCAGTGGGTGCTCTGTGGGAAAAAAAAAGTTCTTAATTTTAGAGGTGCAATTCAACCAACAATTTAAAATATCAACAGGGTAAAGCTGTTTATCTGAAGTGGTCAATTCAAAAAGATTTAATATCTCATTTGGCCTAGTTCATATGACTATTTTGGAATGAGATTTTTTTTTTAACTAATTCCAGGTGAATCTATTTCTGTCCATCAGCTATAAAAGTACTCTAGATAGATAGCTTAGATGCAATATATAAAGTTCTTTAAATTCAAACAGATAAATTGCAGATATATCCTTTTTGTTGTTTGTTTGTCTATATAAGTTCATTGTGTTTTAGGAAGGTATTTGATACGGAGTATATTGTTTTCCTGTATTAATGTGCTTTAGAATCCAGATCATAGATCTAATATAGGAATCAAAAGGCTTTTGAGATAGACGATTTCTTGATGAAGTTCTGAAAATATGTTGGAAAATTTCCATTTATTGCTTGGATATAATTGCATTCCAGGTATAATCAACCTGCATTCCAGATATAATCAGTCTTGGCCATAATTGTTTAAACAGCAACAGCCCTACTACCATAACATTAAAAATAGATTTGTTCAGCTGTTACTGCTATTGAAGAATATTTAATTCACTCATCTCTACAGTATCCTAATTAAAAAAAAAAAAGGTAAAGTTAGGAGATGGGGAGAGTTCCAGTGTGACCAATTTTTCTTTTAAGTTAGGAAATAGCTCTATAGAATTCAATTAAGAATAACTGATTTACAGAAAATGAACCTATAGAATTCCAATATAGACTTATAATATCTTATTGTATTTCATAGGCAGTTTTGGAACTTCTGGAGGAAAAATGTATTTGCAGAGTCTTTGGTCAGTTGTTAAGCTTGAGCAATTCCTGTACAAACACACTGATTTCATTATTTTATCTTAGTAAATTCTGAACTCACTTCACCTTTACTGTAAAATAGCTGCAGAAAAGCCATAGTACAGAGGAATTTATTTCCTGGATAAACAAATAAATAAAGATAAACTGAAGTGCTCCATTTATCAGAAACCTATTGACAAAAATAATCTAATCTCTCCTGAAAGTTTTCCATGCATCAGCAATGAAGAAAGGTCTCCCTTTTATTCAAATTTTAAGGATAAAAATAATTTGTAGTAACTCCAATGAAAATAAACAGGAGATAAATGAACTTCCTTTGACATACTTTGAAAAGGAAGCTTTAGAGAGAGGGGAGACAGCATAATTCAAGCAAAGGAGATGATGACAGTAACAGATGGATCTGCATGGTGAATGAGAAACACATATATATATTTATAAGATACATAAAACACTGTAACATAATAACCCTAATATATGCACATGAAGCCTACTTTATACCCTAAAGCAAAAGGGTATTTTTAGAGAGTGTGTGTACATACACTATCTATAGGAGTTGTAGGAGTGATTATTATGTTTTACAGATAAAAGTGTTTCAGAGTATCTCTGAACAATTTTCACATTTGGAAAACTGTGTAATAATTTAGGATGACTTTTTCAAGGAGTCCAAGTATTACTATTTCTAGTTTCTAGAAAAAGCCTGTAGGTCAAGAGATCTAGGACTACTGATCATCTGCATCTAGCATAACCACTGAAAGGTTTTATCATCGGTACATCTTTTGTAGACAGTAACAGAAGTCCTGTAAGACAGAGGCCAAGTAGCAGACATAGTGCGGACAGTCCTTCATTGACTCTAGCAAATAATTTGTTATCCTTCACCCTGTGAAGAAATGAAAATAGCTGGATGCCTTTTATCTATTGAATATAGGCACCCTAGTAAGCTTTCTTACTTAGAGTGTTCACTCTAGTTAGCTATTGATATATCCTGTTATACTTGGCCTGCAGTTAATTAGTCTTACTTGTCTTTAGCCTTCCAGCACACAGCAAATGAGTACATTCATCTCTTGTTATGTCTGACCAAATGTGAACATTGATGAGAAGTAATATCTGACACAAAATCAAAGGTAACTCCCGTTCAGTAGCAGTCTGGAAAAGAAGGAAGAAAAGAATAGCATTGTCCATACAGGGCACAACAGGATGCCATAAACATTGAGAATAGCACTGCAGTGACAACTAGCAACAACTCCTCTGCCAAATCTAAGAAAACTCTCTGAGTACAAATAAGCATATGGATGTTTGGTCAGCAGTGCAGACAGAGTCAGTGTGAGGCAGGCAAACTTGCTCTGTGTACTGTTAGAAACAAAATTTCTAGGGTCTGAAAGTCCTTTAGTACATTGGTATTTGGAAAAAACCAACTATGGCATGTTCTGAAACATGTTCTTGCGCTTGATTTCCCTATCCCAGCACACAGTATTCACTCAGAAACTACTCTTTGTGTTGTAGTTTTATATCTCATTTCTGATATACACCATTTGCTAAGAATTATACTGGAAGATTAAGTATCTACCTAAAGGAGATTCAGAGTACCTGCACCTACTGCTGCCTAGAGTGGCTTATCCAAGCTGCTTTTACTGGCAATACTGTACATTTGTTCTTCTATCTCAAACCTACTAGAGTCAACTGATTCCTTTGACTGGCATGGCTTCTGAAGGTTTTCTTCCCTTGTTGGTCAAAATCCATGTGCCTTGTGTACGTGCAGGGAAAGATTACTCCTTCTTCACTTGGGACCTTCATCACTTACAGGATTTCTAGTGCTGCTCCCCCTACTCATATCTCAAGGTCTTTAGCACATTGCGCATGCTAGTTACTGTGTTTTGTGCAGAGTCACAGAGCTGGTGAGGACTGGGGAGCCAAACTGAAGATTCTCTATCCTCACGTACCTTTCAGTAGCCTTAACCTTCTGCTGATTGCAAAAAGGATCTATCTTAATTCTGTCTACTACCAAGGCAAAAATTGTTTAATTTCATTCATGTTGCTGTTAGCAGTAAAATACCTTTTAGAAAGCTTTATTTATGAGTCCAGGAAAGGTGGGAAGCATACGTCTTCTTAGTATAGGCGGTGTTAATTTTGCTGTTAGCACCTTAAGGAAAAGCCTTAGTTAGATTTTGTCTTACCAAACTTTAATATCAATATCTATTTTCCTAATCAATAGAATACTTCAAGACCTATTTTTGGAGGACTAAAAGAAATAGGCATAAATAAGATCTGTTTTAAAACTCTGCAATTTGTGATCTTATCTATTTGCTGCAAACTTCCAAGAATAGAAACTGAGACTCAGTTTTGTCAATCTTTAGTTAGCTAAAGACAGAAGTTAAACTACTTTGTAGCTTTTTCTTCTTTAGGCTAAATAAATTTAGTTCATTCAGTCTCTTCTCAAATGCCTTATGCTTTAGCCCTCATCCTTCATCTGGACTTACTCCAATTGCTTTATAGCTTGTACCAGATATAGTCTTGCAAGCCCTGAATGATAACGGGAATAATCACTTCCCTTGGACTTGTGGGTATGCTCATACAGATGCAGACTGATATATAGTGAGCTTTTATCACTTAAAGGGTGCAATGCTGGTGTGTTTAATACATTGCCTTCTAGAACTCCCCTGCAGATTCATCTATATACTCTCTAACATTTACAGTTGCACAGAGTTATTCCATCCCAAGCTGCAAGACTTCACTTGTCTTGAGTGACCTTCACGAATTTTGCTGAGAGCCCTCTACATGTTACCTGCTCTTCTAACATGTCGCCCACTCTACCTATCAGATGTCATCCATCAAACTAGTAAGAGTCCATTCTGCATCACCATCAGGGTCATTGATAAGTCCTGGTACCAGCCCCCTGAGGAACCAGTTGTCTGTTGTCTTATCAAACCATTGGCCACTACCCCTTGGACATAGCCCTCCGTACATCTTTTCTCCCATTTTGTAGTCTGGCCATATACAAAGTCTGGAAATGGATTAGACCTTACACCTTTTTTTTTTTTTTTTTTTTTTTCCACTAAGGACAGAACAGACGTGTTTAAAGACTCCACTACAAATAGGACACAATCTCCAGTGATATGCATCCTTTAAATACTAGGAGGAAGGGTTTCTGGTATGAAGGTACTAGAACAAAGTAGCACTAAGTCTGACTCTGGTCAGCAGCCAGGAATAATAATGAAAGACTTCTTAAGCTGATAAGAAGTGCCAGAGCCACTTAGCAGTATGTTAAATACAAAATGGCGTAAAGCCTAAAAGAAAACATGACTGAAATTAAACACAAACAATTGAACCTTTATTTTGAAAAGTATTACTTTGCTGGAACAGAATGACAAATTCTAATGAATGTCCTTAATGATTTTACAGCGGGACAAATCACCTGTGAAAGTAAGGTGGTTATTAAAGACACTTACTGTGCAGTAAGAATACCAAATGGAATCAGACATCCTTATAATCAACATCAATAAAGTACCATAACTAATTTTACTGCTTCAGAGAGCAACATAATAAAAGGTACCAAAAGAAATAATCCATGGCCTAAATATATAGTTCATACATACAAATGTGTGAGCAACAAATACATACATACCTTTTTAGTCAGTGTTGAGTAAAATATTTACAAGGGTAAAATGAAGTTAACTACTAATAAAGTCATATTTTATTCACAATTATTTCCTTTGGCCTACAGGAAAAAAATATTAACATCTAAATGGGAAACAACCTTCAGTGGTTTTGATATTCATAAATTAGGTATATCAATATTCATCCCCATAAAATATCTTTAGATTGCCTATCCAAGATTCCATCAAAGGTTTTACAGTTTTATTAGTCATCTCTAGTAAAGATGGACTATACTATAGAAATGGTCTGCTGGAGTGAGAAATTTTTGTCTTGGGTTTGATCAAAAGGATTCCAGTAGAAAGAGTAAAGAATTTTTTTAGAAATTATTATAATAAAAATGAAGAAAAACAGTATGTGACAGAGGTCAATAAGAGAGTACCTAAGGGTACTGTCGGTAAACTCAATATTCAAATTTCTGATTTCACATCATGTTTTAACATTCAAGCATAGTTCTTTGGATCTCTTTTTGAGGAGAGTTTGAAGAAGCAGATTTTTTTTTTTAATCCAATAGATGCAAATGATATTCTAGCTTTCAAAAGGCACATTTCAATTCTGTAGAATGCTATAACTTATTAGAATGCAAAACACCAACTCCAGATTCTTTAAAGACTATTACTTTTTCTCAGATGCCAGTTGAAGTCTCAAAAAGAAATCTTCTACTACTACATTTCCTTCCAAAACTGCTGAAAAGATGTTCACTTTTTCTTCTCAGAGTTATCAACATATCCTCCTTTTCAAACGAAGTATCATGTTCAATTTTAAACTGTTTTACTATAGATGTTACCTTGTCTCACATGTTTTTTCTTTGGAGCCAGGAAGCATAGATACTTTCTGCATTAACAAGATTGCTCTTTATCAAGTCTTACAGTGTTAAGAGTATTTCTCTTTAAGAAAATTCAGAACTATTTTGTATCACTGGAGTGAACTGTGGTCTGTGCCTGTTTTGGTGAGAAAGAACACAGAACTAGTCTTGGATGCTTCTGGAAGAGCATGAGTGCTGCTTCGAATGGTTAATGTACATTTTTTATTATTATTATTATTTTGCTATGGAGAAAGTAAAAGAAGAAAGATTACAGGAGAGAGACAAGGGTGAATACAATTTTGACTTCATTTTTAATCCACTAAGAATGAGAAATGTGCTATATTGTGCTACAGATATACTTCAACATAAGTTATTTGCATCAACTGGGAAAAAAGATAGGGTTGATAGCTTTAATTTGAGCCATAATGGTTATTGCAGACATCCCTGCAGAATGTGTAAAATGTACATCGTTTAATTAAAACTGTATCAGTAACATAAGATAGCTATAGCAATGCAATGGTATTTTTAACATTAAAATCAAACTCCTTTTGAGAAAAGGATGGGGTTCTCTTGTTCTCATTGTTTCCTCATTTAGAATTTTTTTTTCTTTTTGAATTCCATTATGTCCTTCTTGCAAGCTGTAGAAATATAGGCATTATAAATACAAAAACAAATAGTGAAACCTTCATGACTTCTTTTTAATGAAACTTACAGTTCCTGGTGTGTTTGAGCATTCATCTGATTTAGAGAATAATGATGAAATTTGGTTTTCCCTGGGTGGTATCCTGCAGCTGGCATCTGTCCAGACCTCTTCAATAAAACACTCATTCCAAATAAATTTAATCACCCTCTTTAGAGTTTTGGCTTTTGCTTAATTTGTATAAATATCTTGTGCTTCTAATTAGCTCCCACTTTGTGTCAAATAAAATAATTGAGACTGTTTTGTCAGGCTTAATCTTCCTTTCAAAATGGATTACTGAGATGCAAGTTCTTCCTCTTTGTTCAGGAATTACATCACTTTCAGCTTCATCATTTATTCTCCGGAGTTGTCTGAGGTTGATAAACATGGACATCTATTCCTACTGGATATGGACAACACTGCATTACTAATATCTCACCAGTGTTCTATCTTCAACTTTCACATGTTTTCCTTTTCCCATAGCAGCATCTGAACCTCTTTCAGTTTAAAATTTTTGCTTCTGTTTTGTTGGTTTTGGGTTTTTTTTGTTTTTTTTTTTTTAAACTGTATTTTCTGAAAAGGAGAACTTGGAAAAGAAGTGTGTTTTCTTTGTCTTCAACTTGAACAATCTCTTCCTATGATAACATAGGAAGAATAGATCAGTGTAACCTTTCAGCTGGAGGCGCATTCCGTCCCATGTGTGTAACTCACCTTCAGTGGAAGAAGTTTGCAAAGACTGGGATTTTTGTGAAGAAAAAACTAGGAGAGGAGAAGAAACGCCAATTTCAGGAAGATCTGGGAATAGAAATAGCAGACTCAAGCAGAAATCAGGTGAGCTTGCAGACCTTCACAGAATCACAGAATCACAGAATCTATAAGGTTGGAAGGGACCTCTAGAGATCATCTAGTCCAACCTTCCCGC